>APFE031094268.1:89592-197641 GCA_000404065.3 Pinus taeda | reverse complement strand
GAGGATGCAACAAAGTATAGACAGCTTGTAGGAAGTCTCAACTACCTAACTACTACCAGACCAGACATTTCATTTGCTATTGGAATCCTCTCCAGGTTTATGCAAAAGCCTTGCGAGGGACATTGGTTTGTTGCAAAAAGAGTTCTAAAGTACTTGAAGGGAACTCAAGACTTTGGAATCAAGTACACACAGGTGGATGACTTCAGTTTGATCAGATACTCTGATTCAAACTTCGATGGAGACAAAGAAACTGGGGTATCTACTTCAAGATATGCTATGAGTCTTGGATCAGGAGCTGTATCCTGGAGATCACGCAAACAATAAGTTCTAGCAGATTCCACAATAGAAGCAGAATACGTGGCAATGGCTGAAGCAACAAAATAAATTGTGTGGCTCAGGAAAATTCTTGAAGATTTGCAGGTAAAAAAAGTACAATCAACTCCAATCATGATTGAGAACACCTCTGCAATAAAGCTGGCCAAGAAACCAAAGTTCCATGATCGAACAAAGCACATCAATACTAAATATAATCTGATCCGACATCATGTTCAGGCCAAAACAATCCATCTCCGTCATTGTTCCACAAATGAGCAAATTGCAGACATCTTCACCAAAGCGCTTGGAAGAGAAAAGCTTGAAAGATTCAGAACGATGCTTGGGCTCACCAACATCCCTTCAGATTAAGGGGGGAATGTTGACACCTAATCCTCATGATTGGGTGAATTTATGTAAATAATTAAATTAGGAATGTGAACAGTCATAAGGAGATGAACTGAACAGTCACACCCTATTGTATATAACAATAACATACCTCATGGAATAAAATGAATCAGTTTCTCTGCCTAATGGAGTTACTGCCTGGCCTGACAGTTTCGTTAAATTTGTTGCGCTACTATCAAAGGAAATAAAATTTGGTAGAAGGCTAGAGTTTTGGAATTCCTCTTTGTGTATGGAGGATCAAAGAAGGTATTTAAGGTGGTCAAAATTAGCGATCAAACATTTTTCTCGGTCAGAGACTTCGACACGTCGTCAAATTCATGCAAATGAAATTTGCTGCGTTGTTGCTATAGGTGATGATTTCCAAGAAGGGAAGTTTGCAGTTTGTACATATATTTTATAATAGGTATATGATGTTTTAGGGATTGTTTTCCACTTGTTGGATACATTCAGAATTCTAGGAGATGATCAGAAGTACGAGAATGATGAATTCACTACATTTTTCTACACTTTTTCTGAAGGAGAAAGTAACGCAACAAATTTGTTACGCTTTTACAAAGTCAACACTTTAACCTTTCAATCCGACTCCAGAACTGTTTAAATTAGTTTATAAATTTATAGGATTATGTGCAGACTAATACAAGTTCATTAGTATGTCTAGAAGACATCAACATTCAAGCATTGATTATATAGTATGAAAAGGAAGTTCGTTGCGCACAAACTATTTTTGTAATAATTTTCAAAATAGGATTCTGAAAAACGGGAAATGAAATTTGAAAAACCAAAAGAGGTTTTTGTAAAAAATGAGAAAAATAAAAAAACTCCTTTAGTTTCTTCATAAATGTCATATATTTGAATATTCGAATGAATCTTTACAACCTATTTTTTAGATTTCGTCATTTCCAGTTTTAGTCATTATCTTTGGGCGCGGATTCTAAGGATATGTAGAAGAATTTTCAAAAACTAAGAAATGTTTATCTTAAGAACAAGATAATATACAAAAACATCCTTCATTTTGTAACAAATTTCAAGAGATATGGTCTAATATTTTACCCCCATTTTCCAGAAATTTGATCCCTATTTCCTATAAAGCAGTTCTAAATTATAATGTAACTAATTCTTTCTTTGGGGAAATGGTTGAACTTGACCTCCTTAGATTGGGAAAGATTTTTTCCTATATATTTGTAAATTTTGATGCGAAAGGGGTTAGTTGGTTGGTCAGTGTGTGATAGAGAAAATATATTGTGCATTGTATAGTTCCATTTGAAATTTTCAGTGAATGATGAAGGCCGAAGTCTACTTGTTCAGGGATTTCCATGTCAATCATTTATGGTGATGTTTATCTCCTATTTTTGGTTTTTATCTTCTGTTATGGCCTTGCTTAAATTTAATGTCTTGAGTGTTTAGTTAAAAGAATTTATTTCAGAATTCACTTTTAGGTGCTTTGTTATAAGTAACTAAACATTTCAGTGTTTTCTCCTCCACTATAATATCTAAAATTCATCCTCAACTAGGTGCTTTGGATATTATCAATTCCATTATTCCTTTACTCAAATATCTATAACGAAATTTGAATAAGACACCATAAAGGATTTCCTACCTTGCCCTGTCTAAGGATTCTTCAATTTCCCATCATGGCACTGAAAATATTTAGCTTAATTTGACTCCATGCCCAATGGATTTTCCCTCTCCACTGCCGTCAAACTATTGAAATAAATTACCTTAATCTATAGACCTAGACTAATATTCAGAATATTTCATAAGAGAGAGCCCTCTCTGGGTGCGAAAGGACTAACTTACAGCCTTGAATATTTGTTTGTGGTTACCTTTGGGTTCCTCTCCTCAACCTGGAAGAATTACGAAGTGCTAATATAGTAGCGTCATTGCAAGGGAAGCGAAATTTTCTATATTCCTTGTTATCACCAAAAAATGATCACCTAGCCATTTTTATCTAGGTGGATCGAAATACACTATGTAGATTTAATTTTACCATAGGAAAATCACTTTCACTATGGAAAATAATTTAGTAAACCACTTCCATTAAATTATTTTATTATTTAAATTAAAAAACCCATGAGAATAATTAGATAAATCATTATTTATTTAATTTTCTCTAGGAATAATTATTAAATCATTATTTGAATAATTGTTCCTTGTCACATTTGACTAAATCCCTTAGGAATAATTAAATAAATTACTATTTATTTAATTTTCCTTATTTCTATTATTGGAATAATTGTTAAATCACTATTTAATAATTGTTTTCCACTTGTTGGATACATTCAAAATTCTAGGAGATGATCAAAAGTACGAGAATGATGAATTCACTACATTTTTCTACACTTTTTCTGAAGGAAAAAGTAACGCAACAAATTTGTTACGCTTTTACAATGTCAACACTTTAACCTTTCAATTCGACTCCACAACTGTTTAAATTAGTTTATAAATTTATAGGATTATGTGCAGACTAATACAAGTTCATTAGTATGTTTAGAAGACATCAACATTCACGCATTGATTATATAGTATGAAAAGGAAGTTTGTTGCGCACAAACTATTTTTGTCATCATTTTCAAAATAGGATTCTGAGAAACGAGAAATGAAATTTGAAAAACCAAAAGAGGTTTTTGTAAAAAATGAGAAAAATAAAAAAAACTCCTTTAGTTTCTTCATAAATGTCATATATTTTGAATATTCGAATGAATCTTTACAACCTATTTTTTAGATTTCGTCATTCCAGTTTTAGTCATTATCTTTGGGTGCGGATTCTAAGGATATGTAGAAGAATTTTCAAAAACTAAGAAATGTTTATCTTAAGAACAAGATAATATACAAAAACATCCTTCATTTTGTAACAAATTTCAAGAGATATGGTCTAATATTTGACCCCTATTTTCCAGAAATTTGATCCCTATTTCCTATAAAGCAGTTCTAAATTATAATGTAACTAATTCTTTCTTTGGGGAAATGGTTGAACTTGACCTCCTTAGATTGGGAAAGAGTTTTTCCTATATATTTGTAAATTTTGATGCGAAAGGGGTTAGTTGGTTGGTCAGTGTGTGATAGAGAAAATATATTGTGCATTGTATAGTTCCATTTGAAATTTTCAGTGAATGATGAAGGCCGAAGTCTACTTGTTCAGGGATTTCCGTGTCAATCATTTATGGTGATGTTTATCTCCTATTTTTTGTTTTTATCTTCTGTTATGGCCTTGCTTAAATTTAATGTCTTGAGTGTTTAGTTAAAAGAATTTATTTCAGAATTCACTTTTAGGTGCTTTGTTATAAGTAACTAAAACATTTCAGTGTTTTCTCCTCCACTATAATATCTAAAATTCATCCTCAACTCGCTGCTTTGGATATTATCAATTCCATTATTCCTTTACTCAAATATCTATAACGAAATTTGAATAAGACACCATAAAGGATTTCCTACCTTGCCCTATCTAAGGATTCTTCAATTTCCCATCATGGCACTGAAAATATTTAGCTTAATTTGACTCCATGCCCAATGGATTTTCCCTCTCCCCTGCCGTCAAACTATTGAAATATTCTACCTTAATCTATAGACCTAGACTAATATTCAGAATATTTCATAAGAGAGAGCCCTCTTTGGGTTCGAAAGGACTAACTTACAACCTTTAATATTTGTTTGTGGTTACCTTTGGGTTCCTCTCCTCAACCTGGAAGAATTACGAAGTGCTAATATAGTAGCGTCATTGCAAAGGAAGCGAAATTTTCTATATTCCTTGTTATCACCAAAAAATGATCACCTAGCCATTTTTAACTAGGTGGATCGAAATACACTATGCAGATTTAATTTTACCATAGGAAAATCACTTTCACTATGGAAAATAATTTAGTAAACCACTTTCATTAAATTATTTTATTATTTAAATTAAAAAACCCATGAGAATAATTAGATAAATCATTATTTATTTAATTTTCTCTAGGAATAATTATTAAATCATTATTTGAATAATTGTTCCTTGTCACATTTGACTAAATCCCTCAGGAATAATTAAATAAATCACTATTTATTTAATTTTCCTTATTTCTATTATTGGAATAATTGTTAAATCACTATTTAATAATTATTTCAATTTCACACCATTCTTAATTCTTGTGAAATAATTAATATATCATTTTATTTGTTAGTTATTTATAAATAAAGTTATTTAACCATTTTAAATATCTTTTCCCTCTCCAATAAATATAATAAATTATTCCAAGTGGTTAGATCTTGATTTGGTTAATACTATTTTATTATTCTCTATTTTCGAGATTAACTCAATACTTTGTTATAAATAGAAGAGTTTTTCATTCATTCTTCACCATGATCATAATCATCGTCACCATTATCGTCTTTTTTCTTTGAGCTCCCAATATTGAGTTATCCACATCTTGTTTGGGCTTTTCACATATTGAGATAGAAGATAATTTTCTAAAGCGTCAAGGACATCAAAGGACCCATATCATGGAAGGCAACTTACAAACCCCTCTGTAGATCTCCTTCACCAGGTGCTATTAATAAGATATTTATTTGTTTAAAGTCTTTCCATTTGGATTATTGCATCAAATATTTTCTATTACTACTTTCTATTCTGGATCATCCATACTTTTATTGTAGATTTGAATCGCTAGCAACCATCAACTTGTTGTTAGGGTGACTTTTCACCTAGTGACTTAAGTGAAGTGTTTTTGGTACACTTTCCAAGAAATTTCACACTAACAAATGGTGACTCCGCTGGGAACTTATTTACATTTGTCATCAACAAATGGCGACTCCACTGGTGTAATAACAACATTCTTGTGTGACTAACGTTTCATAAAAATTTAGGGTTTTCTTCAACTATTTTTAGCCTCTCAATTTCTATTTATAGTATTAAACCCTATTTTGTCAAATTTTCGAATTATGATGGTTTTCTAGTTCTTTTCGCAGGTCACAAGTACCAACCGAGTAGGAGACAACAAAATCTATGTGACATCTACTAACCGAGAGCCTCGAATTAAAAACAAACTTTTCAGCCCCTTGAGTGAGTTGTAAAGCACAAATTTTGGCCCAAAATTTGTGTTTCCCCCCATTTCAGGTCAGTACCTGTGTTTTGGAATTTTTCTGAAAATGTTTCTAGAAAATTTTCTATTTTTTTCTTCATAATTTGTGAGATTGTTGTCTGTAGAATCGTTTGGGTATTTCATTCCTTTTTTTAGTCTCCCTTAGGCCTAGATCCACTTGATTTGTCTCTTTGAGGAAGGAAAAATCCCCATGGGGTTTAGTTTACACCTCCACATTGTTAGGAAGAGATTTGCCAAGTGAGGAGTCTAGGGTTTTCAACATTTTCAACCACTGATTTTCAGAGTCTGATCCACTACTTTTTAGCTCTTTTGATAGGTTTATTTTACATTTTATTCATTTAGAGTTTGGGCTTGCCTTCCCCCCTTAGGGTCCCCTTGAGCATCCTAGGTTTTATAGCTTCACACCTATCCTTCACAACATTTTTGACCTCTAATTTTTGCTGTTTCTCTACACCATTTACAACATATTAGTGCCTTTAGATCCTAGTCCCTTGACATTAGATCTTTTAGGCCTCTTTATTTGTCTTTGAGTAGCTTGTTTTCCCTCTCTTTCTTAGCTTCTTATTAGTCCTTGTGGGTGGGGTTTTGTGTGCTTGATTGGGTGTTTATTTTCTGTCATTTTCATATTTATTTACAATATTTTATCATTTTACTTTCAATAACACATGGAATCATGAAACATGCTTAATTAACTCATCCACTTGAAACATTATTTTCACACACTCACACCCTAAGCGAATGTAAGCTTGGTTGACATTGCCAAGCCAAGAATTGAAACACTGCACCTTAATAAATCAACACACATATATTAAGCCCACTTGGGCACCAAGGCCAAACGATATTTGTAGTGTAGGTGTAGGATCAATGGGATAGGCTTCCAATAACACCCATCGATCGATTTCATTGAGACATAGAAGTTGATATATTAGGGAGCTTAAAATTCTTCACCATCCCATGGTCAACGCCGGAGCGTATTAGAAACTTGATTCAGAGGGGGTTAGGTTAGGTCATTGAGCAAGCAATTCTCCTTGGGGCTACCCAACTCTTGGCATGGAATCCCATGTAGTGGCTAACTACCAAGAAGCTCAAGACTCAACCACCCCTTGGGATGAAGGTAACCATAGTGAACAATCTTAGGAAAACACCCTATAGGACTAGATATGGGAAACATTTGGTTCTGTACCCTACCTTTCTCTGGATAATTCTGCTTGTGGGGATGAGATTCCGTCAAGTAAGAATTTCTTTGGAAGGCCATCTGAAACAATAGATCTAGGATTATTTGAGGATTTAGATCACCTATAGGCTAGAGGTATTTTTTCTTTGATAGGACTTGTTTGCTTGTATTATAGTAACATCATTAAAATAGTTAGTTTACACTTGACACCACTGCACTTGGTGTTTGCTGCTCTTTTATTCCTATCATCACCCTTTATTCCTTAGATAATTATTGTCTAGCCATTATTGAGCCCCCTAGGCATTTGTAACATTGAATTCGAGGTCTTCACCCTCTGTTCCTGTTAGGAAATATTACTCCTCCCCATCGAGTTAGAGTTCATCCTCCCAGTCCTCCATCGAGTCATCATTCTGATTCTGATTTTGATGATTCATCTAGTTCATCATTTGATTCTGCATCTTCTCAACCCCGTATTGCCACCATGTTAGGATACAACATGGGTGCGGGAACCTAGGGTGGTAACCCTAGTACCAACTAAGGTGCCCCCACCAGTTTGGTCACTCCTACTCCCTTGATTCATTTTATGGCCAATTTAAGTCTCCTCGATTTTAGCCAACTTATCATTGATCCTCTTCTCCATGATTCCAAATGGCCAACTATGCCTACTAAACTCCCTTCAGACATCCCAAAGTTTGAAGGTAATCTTGGAGAATATCCAACTAATCATGTTCACTCCTTCCACATGTGGTGTTCATCTAATTCCATTATTGAAGACTCCATCCATCTTCATTTGTTCCAACACACACTCACTCAAGTTGCTGCTAAGTGGTATGTTGATCAACCTAGAGCCACTCATTCCACTTTAGTGACTCTTGCCACAACCTTTCTATGATATTTCAAGTTACCTCCCCGTTATGATACCAATACAGAACTTTTGAATTCTTTCCTTCAAACTTCTTCCACTCTCCTTTCCGACCATGTTCAATAATGGCGTAGACGGAGGAGTATCTATAGAGCTCTTGATTTATAAGACCGAGTCTATATTGATTGGTTCCTTAGATCGTTGTTAGCCCCCATTTCTAAAGATGTCGCATCACACTTACCCCAATTTGAGGAAGAGGCACTCCAAATAGCCTTAAAATTTGATCTGATCTACGCTCAGTCAGGTTATTTTTACACTATCATCCTTGATCTGCCTCGGCATAGCGCTGCTAACGCACCGGGGGAATCTCATGTCATGGATGGCATAGATGGAACCATATAACATCCTTAACCATATCATTCACCTCAGATGAGTTATGGTCCACTCCATGGAGGGACCAATTCCACTTATAATTATCCCTCCCCCAATCCTGCACCAAGAAACCCTTATCCAGGTCCCAACACGCCATATGCATATCCCCATCCACATCAACAGATGCAAGGGCTAGCTTTTGCATCACCTATTTATACCAATGTTTCCCCACCTCCTTATTATCAGTATGCACAACCTAATGCTCCAACTCCTCTGACACCAGCGCCCTAACCCCCCATGCCTGCTACCCCTCTGCCACAACAACCACCTCCTCCACAAGGAAAAGTGTATTCTCAACAAAGTGGACCCAATACACCTATCCCCAAGAAAAGGAAGAATGGAAAGGGTAATAAGAACCAACAGTCTCAAGGTAATCAAGGCAACCAGGGTCCTCCACCCAATGCGCCTTAGGGTCGTCAACCTAAACCCGCAACCAAAAAACATGGTGGTTAGCCCAAGCAAAACAAGGTTCTTTGTACGGACAAACCTTATGCTTGTTGCGGCATATATGGTGATTATACCCATGAGTGTCCTCTTTACCTTAGATGCGGTAATTATGGGAAGCTCAAGCAACTTCTCAAGGATCACAAGCCACGACTCCTCCCCCTCCTGCTTCATCTCAACCGACAATGCTTACCAATCCTTTCCCTCATCAAGGATATATAGCTACCCAACCTACAAGGTCAGGCAGCTCAACCAGCTCCACCATCTGGTCACCATGATTATAAGATTCTTATGATTAATTCTGATGAGGTTAATACTGAGCAAGTCAACCTTCATACGCGATCGGGTATATATGACACACCACCTAATAAGTTAGCGATTGAGTCCCAACCCAAAGTTTCCACTGAGCCTCTATCCTCATCCAATGGTACCTTACAGATCCATCAACCTAAGGTTGAGGTTATTGCCAAGATCCCCAAAGGTTCGTTACATCGTAATGTTACTTTTGCCAAAGCCACCCATACATATTGCATAATAGATGACTTGGCGGAGTCTCTTGCTACCATGTCAATGTTGGAAGTCCTCCAGATGTGACCATCCCAACAGAAAGCTCTACTATATGCCTTGGCTACCATGGATCCTCAAGATGATCAAATGATTGTCTTTCATGTTGACAAGTCAGCTAATCCTCCCCTACCTTTATCTGTTACATTTCGAATACCAGTCTCCATTAAAAACACCATTGTTCAATGGTGTATCATTGATGAAGGCACCTCCACTTGCATGATGGCTACCAGTGTTTGGAAGAAAATTGGTTCCCCTAACTTATCCCTGTCCAACATTACTCTTTGTGCATGGGATGGTCATCCTTCAAGACCTCTTGGATTATATCGCACCTGCCCAGTCACAGTTACCAGCGAGACTCTCTATATTGACATTGAAGTCATTGATGCTCCCTTAGACTATAACATCTTTTTGGGACATAGTTATACTTATTCCATGTCAACTGTCACATCTACGGTTCACTGTAAGATGTGTTTTCCACAGAATGGAAAGATAGTCACTATTTATCAGTTGATGTACTATGACCTAAAAGCCCAAACTTCACGTCAGTCTGACATTTCCTCCGTGGCTGACAATCTAAATGTCTTATCCTTCACTAATGTCTCTCCAGGAGTCTATAAAGATTCCAGTTTTCTTGGTTCTTACTATGGTCCACCACTTACCCCTTATGAGCCTAGCTCATTAAGTGTTTTCATTCTCCAAGCATCACAGGCCACCCACAAACAGCCCACAGTGTGCCTTCATAGTAACCCACACCTCTGCAACTTGTTGTTTCTAACTCAACCTTGCCTCCCGGTACTAGTCCTCAAGTATCCTTTCCTTCAGATGATGCCTCTCCCAACCCATTTCCACCCAGAACCATTCCCCTGGGCCTTAATCCTCTCAGAGAATTTCCTCTAGGCCACTATGCTTCTAGTCAAATACCATTCTTATTTCCACCTCCTCGATTTTATTCTACACCTGTCATGGCTATGTTGAGTCTACCCAACATTACCTTGAGGATCCCAATCTGGTACATTGATCCTCCCGCTACCACTCCACCCAATAAACTGAAACCTTACACTACTTTGACCCCGTATCAACTTGTTGTTCCTACCCTTACCTTTGCTTTAGTTCCACAACAACCTCAATAGGAGCCTACTCCTATTGCTAAAGCATCTGGCGAGGATGGAAAAGCCCAAAAAAATGGAAATAAAGACACAGACCCCCAAACAACTCCATCTCCTCTTAGCCACTAAAGCCTATTCCACTTTGTGCTTTGTGTGATATTGTTGGTCATGCCACCAATAATTCTTCCTGAACTCCCTCATGTTAAATATGTGGTCGCTGGTACCTTCCCTGATTCTAACATTCCTAATGTTCATGTCACCTTACTTGAGTCAACCAAGAAGAACATATCATTACACACAAATCACCCATGTTCTTTGTGTGATAATTATTGCCTCTATTATCGTCGCTATCCCCATCTCGAATATTTTTGTGATACACTTCAAGTGCTTCGCAAATTATAGGTCGCTTGTAGTGAGCCCACCTCTCCTCTATCTGTGGATTCTAGTCCCACTCCTACACCAGAATAGGAGGTCTCTCAAACACCCATTGTGATACCTCCCCCTGATGTTGAGATGATGGATAATACCGCTCCTATTCTTTACCGATCATCATCCATGAGATTGATGCATTGGAAATCCCCTGATGTCTCCTATTATGATTATGTTGAACCTTCTTCAACAGACACCACGGTCTCAACAACGGTAGATATTCCATATCCTTGTCATATGTCTCCCAACCGTGATGATGTGTATGTGAACATTGTCTCTCATGAATATGCTTCAGGTAGCTCTTCGCTATCATGTGGTCCTTTTTCCTCCAGTCCACCCATCTTCCATTTTGATGAAGACATCATGGAAGCCATGACCACCCTTGATTATCATTGGGATGATATGCACCATCGTGTGTACTTCCTTCCGCAGCAAACCCATGACCAATATGTTGTGAAGTTCAAAGAATTCATCCATGGTGAAGTCGATTAGTTCAATCACCCCTTACTCCGAACCCATGAATTTGAACCACATCCACCTTATGTCCATCACATTTCCACACAATGTTTGGGTAAGGGGGCATCCACTTTTGAGAGTCTAGGGGAAGCAATTCTCCGCAACCCTCCTAGTGCATCTCGTAGTGTTGACTGTAGTCTGATCCTTCTTCCCCATGCCGAAGAACCTATAGAGTCCCATATCACTACAGATCACTATTGGGATGATCCACTCATTCATCCTTCCATCTTACCTCAATAACCCAATATCTTAGACAGTGTTGTTGTTCAACCACCATGTTTTCTAAGTGAGCACCAATTCATTATATTCAAACCCATTCTTTGGTATAGTGACACCATGTATGCGAACCCATAAATTTGGTCCATTTGATTCATATATGCAGTACCAAACGAGATTGGTAATCGACCATTTCCTTTCTCTAACTGTATCTTTCCACTGTTCCCACAATAAGACATCCATAACATAAATAAATGGCAAATCACATCATCAAAATGTGTTTGAAATCCACTACTCTAAATACATTCGGTATGCCCATAGCATACTCCATCTATCCATACAAAGATGGGGGGTAAATATACCCCTATATCTCCTCATGATCCTCTGTAGGGTATTATGCCAACAAGTCTGAATGATTGAATCCATTATTTGAGCACTTGGAACACAATGTCACTCCAAAAACATATCCAACTAGGGGCATCATTTCCACCTTTGCATACTAGATAAATCCCCCCCATCACATATGTTTGGGGGAAGTACCCTAAGATTGGGGGCATGATGACCCCACAACCAACTTCTTATTTGATTAACATAATTATCGGCCTAGAACCCAATGATCTAGGTGTTAGCGCTTGGAATTCACCTAGGCTGAGATAGACAAACTCTCAAGGCTACATCAAACCATTTCACCTCGTAGCTAGCCCTACGAGGTATGAGAAGGGTCTCTCGGGTCAGATTCGGTAGATCTTTCAATATGATAAGCTGACCAATTAGGATCAAAGATATTAGGCTAGTAAATTGATAAGGGGGGTTGATTTAAAGATTTTTTGGGTTTTTGGTGGCAATTGGAGGGAGTGCAATTCAGGGTGCGGGGATTGAGCACAGTTTTTTGCAGGGGGGTCTTTGGGGCAAAGTAGGAGTGAGTGCTGATGCCTTAATCTGAGATGGATGATCAGGGATGATAGAGAAGGAGCTAAAGATGGCAAACAACCATTTGAATCCTCTCTAGACAGTAGAAAACATAAATTTTGAACAAACTAAAAAGCTGAGCATGTCAAAGCATGAATTCAAACTTTACCACTTCATCTGTCCAAATAGGAGCAAAAGAGAGATGTGGAATACATAAACAGACTTACAAGAACATGTAGAGAACACACCATCAACACAACAATCCACAAGAATCCACAATGATGTCTGCAAAACCCTGGCCTTCATTTTCTTTAAATTGCAAAGATAGATGTACAATATACAATAAAGCTTTCTCCCACAAGAGTCCAACCATGAAAATGAGAAAGAGAGAGCATAATATAGACCATATAACTCCTTTCCCCACCTCTAGGGGTCGAGCTCAGCTTCCTAGGAGCATTTTGAACTAATTCCAAATTAAGCACTAGATAATAGGCAGTCCAACAACTTGCCTCTATTACTTAGCTAACTGATTCATGCATTAATTATTCACTTTTTACATCAAGGAAGCTTCTAGAAGGGTAAAGAGAGATAAAATCTA
Source organism: Pinus taeda (assembly GCA_000404065.3). Classification (NCBI taxonomy): domain Eukaryota; kingdom Viridiplantae; phylum Streptophyta; class Pinopsida; order Pinales; family Pinaceae; genus Pinus; species Pinus taeda. The sequence continues at coordinate 184,596 of APFE031094268.1, read as the reverse complement.
TCAAAGTGCCATGAAAATATTACATTTATCCATCATCTACAAGTAAAAATGGTCAACCATAGTCAAAACAATGTTTTTTGACAAAAAGGTCAATTCTGGCAAAGCTGGCTCGAATGGTCGCGCCCCCTGTTCAAATGGTCGCGCCCCTTTGCAGCAACTTTTGAGTGGGTTCCACTGGTCCAAATCAGGTGCAAGATGGCTCATTGGAAAGCTTGGTCTGTCTACTTTCCATCCCAAGTGGAATTTCTGAATTTGGAGTTGTTTTGCCCCCTCAAAAACCATTTCTCCCAAGGTCACTTTCTGCAACTCAAAAAGTGGGCAGAAAGTCATTTTTTTGATGTATTTTGAGCTTTTGGAGGCTCAAATCTCAAAATCAGGCTTCTCCCAAGTATTGGTAATTTTTCTCTTTGCATGCCCTTTCCAAAAATGCCAAGTTTTCAAAATTCCGAGCAGTCCTCCAAAATAGTCGCGCTTGGAGCGCGGCGTTTCAAATGGCCAAAACCTGTAATTAGCACAAAAAATTCACAAATGACAAAATTTTCTCCAAATTTCTTGAAATTTGGGCTGGGATTCCCCAATCAGGTACCATGCTCAGCCAAAGAGGCTTTGGCCAAAATTTGGAGTGGATCGGGCGTTTTCTTTCGTTTTTGTGTTTTGGCCAACCGTCCTTGGAGCACCTTCGTTCTCGCCGATATTTTTGACATTTCTCTCAAACCATGACACCTGTGTAAAAAATGAAGGAGGTTTTTCTTCCTTGGCATGTGGTGGACAAAAACCTCTCTCATTTTTCCAAAATTCATCTTTGACTTCTCTGAAACATCATTTGAGTGAAACTTGCCCCAATGTGTGAAACAAGGAATTTTGTCGAAATGAAGCGAAATGAAGGGAATAGGGGGCTTCTAAGTTCTTGGGGAAATTTTTGTGAGTGGGGAAGGATGTTAGGAAGCGGGGGAAAGTGGAATCTCAGAGATTGAGTGAGGGGAAGGGGTCCAAAAGGGCAAATCACAGGCCAAACCTAGAAAATTGCCAGGTTGTAGCTAGAAACTAGGGTTTGTGCAAAAATGAGGATTTTGGGGAATCTGAGTGTTGGGAAGTGTATGATATGGTACTTTAAGGATAGGGGAAGGTGTATGAACATCAGGAAACAAGTTTTGCCGATGATTTGGACCGTCCAAGAGAAATTTGCTTCAAAACCCTAGGAGAGGGAAATGAACTTGCCAAGGCACAACTGAAGCATGAACAAGATGTAAAATGACTCATTAGACACTGACATGATAATGAAAACCCTATGAATGATGATAGACTCAGCTGAATAGTGACATAGACCGCCATTTGGACAACTTTGAAAAGAGTGAGAGCAAACCCTAGACCTAATGCCTAGTGACCAAATTTTGCTTGAAGACTCACTGAAATGACAAAATTTGACCTTGACACTCTGGGACCACTTTGTAAGAGCATATTTGATCACTGGAGGAAGGCTGGAAAGACTGACACTAACACGTTGCGAATAATATAGACTCTATTCATGGCATTAACGTATTCATACTGGCAATTATATTCTTTTGATCTGAGTTTTCAAAAACTTGCACTCATCAGGAGGACCCCCTAAATACGTGTGAGAATACTGTATATGTTTTTCATTCTTTCCATTTAATTTCTTTATGCTTTACATTTAGATTAAAACTATTTTCATTTACTCATTTTCCCTTATTTTCTTACAAGTCAGACACTTGATAAAAGATCAAAAACAACCAGAAATATTTACTTTGATGTTATTTTATAGCTTAATCTCATATTTATGTCTAAACAATTATGATTAGTTCTGGTCTTGGCCACACACATCAATAATCTCCTAGGCTTCATGCATTTAAATTCTTGTCATTTGCTTCCATTTTAGCATAATCTTGTTACTTTCTTGGTTGTAGTTTTATAGTAGATATCGAAAGTCTCATAGATTAAATCTACTTCGATTCATAAATTAAATTTGCATCCAAGCATAGTAGATTAGAATTGTCTTTGAATTCAACAAAATAGATTCATAGAATAGATTTGTTTCAAAAAACATAATAGATTAGATTTCTTTTCCAAAATCAATGCACTAGATTTATTTTCGAGAATCTCAGTAGAATAAGTTTCATTTCTCGTTCAATAGAATACAATTTCCAAGATTTCATAATTTAGAATTAGCATAGTTTTCTTTGAAACCATTTAAGTTTCAAGTCTTGAATTTGGTGATTTATTTTATTTCAATCTTTGAGAAAGAACTTGTGTGTGTGTGCTCACTATGATATTTTCATATTAAAAAAAAAAAAAAAATCATCTTGCGATTATAATAGTTTTCTTTCCAATTAAAAGTTGATAGCCTAGAATATATAGTGCAAGTATACTTTGCAATTTCACGAACCTTGGATTTATAATTTAATGCAAATAATTTAACCAACAAATAGATTACCCAACATTTTTGGTGTCATCGTTGGGGAAGTATACATAGGTTTTTACTATCATCTAGGATACCTTTCCATTCAAACAACCCTTTTCAGGAGGAGCGGTAAGACAAGAGGTAAGAACCTACGCATCATGATTGTGGGGTTCTTCCTAAACTAGATTTATCATAATTTAATTTCATTATAAATGCATCCATTTTTTAGATGCATAATTAACTCATACTAAAATCATTTAGGATGCATGTATAGAGAATGATATTTTAGGGGTTGATGTGTTAGTATAGGACGTAGCTCAATTCCAACATCACCAACCACTCCCGTTAGACCAGGTAGTGCCACACCACCTTTTGATACATGCATTCCATTATTAGTAGGTAGAATAAGACTTCTTGAAGTTCATAGATTGGAAATTCCTAAGAGAAACACCAACTTCATCTACAAAAGTTGTGGTAGAAGAACCTGCATCCCCAACTGAAGGAGTCATACACCTTTCTTCAACAAGTGAACAATTGATTGGACAAGAGTTATAAGTACCTAGTTACGAGGAAGAAATAGAGGAAGAATTTTTTCCTAACTCAATTATTGATAGAGGTATCTGAGAAAGAGGAATTATTTGAAGACAACTTTGTTGAGGAACCCTATATAAGCTCTAAGGAACCTATAATGGCATATGAAGGAGAAGTACATAATGGAGAGGAAAGACCAATATTTGGTGGAGGTAGAGGTATAATACCAAAAGGATGTGGTAGAGGGGGTTTAGGTGGAAGAGGAGGAGGAGATGATGGAGGCTTTCTTAAAGAAGAGGATCCTTTTGGATTCCCTATTCAAAATATTGATACTACAACCACTATGAAAAATATTTCTCCATCCATCCTCCCTAACTTCCATGGGTTAAGAACTGAGGATACAAAAACATTTCTTTTTGAGTTTGAGGTACTATGTAGATCTTATGACTATTTACTTGATATTCAAAAATTAAAACTATTTCTTGCTACACTAAAATATGGGGCTCTTAAATGGTTCATGGGTCTAAAAAAAAATCTATAAGGACATGGGATGATATAAAAAGAATGTTTTTAGAAATTATAAATATTATTGCATACATCATAACCTTGGAGAATAATTCTTTAATAGTACCCAAAAAGAGGATGAAAGCCTTCAAAATTTAGTAGAGAGGTTTACTTACAAAGTTAAAAGAGCTAAATTGCATGATTTAGGATTAGACACATTAAAAACTATCTTACTAAAAGAAATAAGGGATGAATGTATTGATCTTCTTAACTTAAACGGTAAAGGAGATGTGCCTCAATTATCATTTCAAGAGATTTGTGAACTATGTAAACATATTTCACGAGGAAAATCAAAATATGGTAGGAATCCAAGAGATCCAGTTATGTCAAGGGTGAGAAAAATTGTATTGAGAATGGTAAGTAGAGAAGAAATTGGTACTTTTCTTGACAACTTTAAAACTAATATTCTACGGAATCTTAGTGAACAACTAAACATTCTAAGAGTACAAAACAAGAAAAAAATTGAAAATGTTTCTTTGTCTATTTTATGTCCTAGATCGAGGAAGAAACATGCATTATGAGAATGTCCTCTTGACAGTGTTGAAATTTATGTTATATGTGAAGAGACTCACACCACAGGGGATTTCCCTTCAATACTTGGACTTAAATTTGTTTACCAAGAGGAAGTTGGAACAATTCAAACATAACCACTTTGTTATTTTGCTCCTAGAAGACCTTGGCAACCACTGAAAACAGGTATGGCACAAGATCCCAAAGCACAATATCAATCTTATGCACAACCATAAAATAATTGGAATTCACCCCTACCATGGCAAACTTGTCCACCTCAACCAAAAAATCCATCTTGGTCACAAGGATGGTAGGGCTCTTATGGTATAAATCCCCAGTATCCTCAACCTTTCCAACAACAACGCCCTCGATATCAATGGTAGTATTATTCTACACCCCAACCTCCACAACCTATACAACCTCAATTGACTTCAAGTCAACCCCTTCCATTACCATCCACTTAATTTCCTCAAAAATCTAATCAACTACCTACACAACCACTCCCCAAACCCAATAATAAAACATCTCAACAACCCATCTATAATGTTGAGGCCGATAATTTTAAATATAGCTCCTTTAGATTTAAAAGATATCCAACTTAGATCTAGTCGAGTTTTACAAAAGAAAAAACCCTCAGTTGTCATCCAAGAATATAAAGAGGATAAAATTCTTGAAAAGGAGACATCTCTTGATCAAGAAAAGATTCCTCCAAAGGAAGATATTCCTACACAAATAGATGACAACCAAATAAAATCAACTCTTACAATTCCTATAGTTGAACAACCCTCTGTTTCTTTACATAATCCTCCCTTTTTTTAGAGACTTCAAATTAATAAAGTAATAGAGAGGCAAATAATTTTAGCTAATTATAACATGCTAGATGAATTGAAAAATATTTTCATCATGATTCCATTACTTCAATCTATAAAGGCAATATATATCTTTTCAAAGACAATAAAGGAGTTTAGTATCAAGAAACCTAGAAGAAAAAGAAAAGGCATCAAAAAAATACAATTGGCAGGAAAATTTGTAGATATTATGATGGGGAAACCAATAATTAAAAAATATTTAGATCTAGGTAGCCCCATTTTAAAAATACATATCAATGGTATTAAAACTCCAAACACTTTGATTGACTTAGGTGAAACTATTAATATCATGAGTAAATATAATATGGATCAATTAAGGTTAACCAATCTTCTATATACTCCAACTCTATTGCAATTAGTAGATAGATTTGTTATAAAACCTTATGGTATATTAGAAGATGTATCATTATCCATAGATTCGTGGGAGTATCCTATTGAATTTATGATATTAACTCCCAAAAATAATCTAGGAGGACATCCATTGATTCTTGGTAGACCATGGTTAGCTACAGCTGATGCATTCATAAGCTGTAGGTCTAGTGATATGTTTATTTTTTATGGTAATACTAATAACAAGTTCACATTATATCCACCTAAAAAACAATAATTGAGAGAAAATAAAGTTTGGATTGAAGATGATGATGAATATTTTGAAGACATTCAACCAATATTATCTATTTCATAAAATGATGAAGAAGATCAATGTAACATCCCTCGTCAAAAATCCATGTAATAAAGTTAATAAAGAAAAAATAATAACCAAGGTCATGGGACACATATTCCAAGTTGAATGTTGGGAAAAAAACATAGTGATGGGGATCACTTGTGATTAATTAATGGCTATGGAAATTGGCAAAGGAAATGGCAAAGGTTTTGGAAAGGCATGAGGCATTTATTGGTATTTTATTTATGAAAATAATGGAAAATAGGAGAAAAGAGAGGTGAAAGGTCACAGGTTTCATGTGAGGAGGAAAATGAAGGGAAAATAATGGAAAATTAAGAAAATAAAGGCCTCATTAATAAAAAAGATTATGAGGATCAGTGTGTAGCTTTTTGTCTAGTTTAGTTTTGGAGCTCTCATTTTCTACTCTCTTTCTCTCATACTCTTGGACACTTAGAGTTTTCTTGGAGCACTTTTGGAGGAGTGTGGCATACTTGGGTTGGAGAAAGAATGCAAAAGAAGAGCAGGAAAGTGCAAGAGGACATCGGAATCAATAACTACAGCGGGTTTTTCTTGCAAGTACCGAGTTGCATATATTATTTCCTTGCTAGTTTTGGCATGCATGGCACGTACATGTGGTTTCTTGGTTATGATTTGTCACTGGCATGGAGGACTGCCTGGATTGATAGTGATTTGGTCTAGACTTTCCATTTCATAGATTTCCATGGTGTTGTGGGTTTCTTTCCTCTTGTTTTCTAGTTGGTTCTCATGTTGCTTATGATTGTGGGTTGAGTTACTAGTTCCTAGAGTCTTGGTTGGACAAACACTCTGGAAGCCCCTATAACAGCTTGGGTTGAGTTATTAGTCTTGGAAGCCTTGGTTGGAAAAACGTTGTGGAACCCTTGGTGGGTTGAGTTACTAGTCCTGGAATCCCTAGTTTAACAAACACTTTGGAGCTCGACAGCAGTTGTGGGTTAAGTTACTAGTCCTAGAAGCCTTGGTTGGAATAAATGCTCTGAAGCCCTAGACAGCTTGGGCGGAGACAAATATGGTGATGATTAGTGATGTCCGACCATGAGGTGGAATCACTAGTTGATAGTTGATGTGTTTTGGCCTCTAGAAGCCCTGGTTTGGTTTTGTTTGATTTGTTTCGTGAGATCCCACATTCATGTCTAGAATATGATGTGGGGGTGATTGGCTGAAAGAGAGATTTGGTTCAGCCCAATATATGGTCAAATGGCACATGGAAGTCCCTGTCTTGGTTGAATTTCCATATGTTAATAAGAGCTCCTTTTACCTTCGTATTTTATGAGTAAATGTTCTTGCCATTATGTGACTTCAATGGTTGTTTCCTCATTGATATATCTATGGTTATTTGTTGGTTATAAGCATGTTTTACGATAGTTACAATGTATGGATCTCATCATGTTTTAGTTAGTATATGAAATGTTAATGAATGAATGATATAATAGACAATGCAGCGATTGTGAGGAGATATCATTCCTCTTTGATGATTCTCAGATAAGTATGAGATCCCTATGCTCAGGTTTGTTGTTGTGACCTGTAGATTACATGTTTATGATATGTTTGAAAAAAATCCCTGTCATGGATAGTAGGGGTCAGATCAAGTCCTTTTTCAAGTGTTTTCATTAGTAACCTTGTTTCAATGTTATTAATCATTTCTATAAATTTCATGAAGTTCTGGGCAGTGGCCTGAGTCATGGCCCTGAAAAAGTGGCACGGAATATGCGGTCGCTGGCATTGAACTACCTAAAAATGCCACAGTCACATGGACTCATTGTTGTGGGAATGCCTAGAGGGTCCTAGTCGCATTCATGCCTTGTCATGGGAGTGAATGAGGCTTTAAGTCAATGAAAAAGCAAGTTCTCTCAGGGGTTGGTTGGCTCTTGAAGGTTTTGTAGCATCTGAGGAAGGTCAAATTGGTCTTTTCATGTTGATTCCACTTCCTTAACTATACATTGGGATTTTAATCGTATCATAGTAACTATTCATCACATGTTTACCCCGGTGGACCGATTAGCTTGGGTAAATGTGGGAGGAGGGTGTTACAGAGTGGTATCAGAGTATGGTTTTGTTCTCCATGGGTGATGTTTGGTTTTCATTCTCCTTGGATGAATGTGTTGTCATGTGTACATGTTAGTTGCATATGTGTCCTTATGCTTGTGGTCTATGTACTCGTTGTGTATGCATGGTGATGGTCATGATTGTCATTGTGATGTCATGCAAAAGTCGATGGTGTTGTTGTCGAAATGTGTTTGTCATGAATGCATGTTAGTGTTTGTATGTATTGTGTATGCATGTGTGTTGTAGATATGTTGTTATGCATGCATTATTTCTAGTCGGTGTGTAGTTGTGGCATCTTGTGTGGTCACTAAATTATGATTGAGATGATGTCTATATATTGTGATGATTATGATTATACATGTATTGAGCTAATCTAGTTGATCTTGTAGAAGAGATATCCTCCCCTGAACTAAACTAAGGTATGTTGGTTTGTTTATGATTTGGTTTAGCTGACGTGATATACCTTGTAGGAAGAGAAGATCAAATATGACTAGCAAGATGATATACTACAACTCATGAGATTCTCCCTATAGATCAGATCAGTAGCATGGTGAGGGATAATCTCCTCACATAAAAGACACTCTGAGAAGTTTGAAGGCTGAAGTAAGGAGTTGCAAAAAAGATAACGACTAAATCATTCAATCACAAGAGAGACTTGTTAGGGCATAGGAGCAACAAGATGAAGTCAATGCAGTGATTCTTCAGAGCTCGTCAGACTTGCAGAAACATGGACCATTTAGGATTAGTCATGGATAGGAGGACAAAACTAATGGAGCATATGGTAACAGGGCACATGGTGGGCACAGGTCAGATAGAGATGACACGGTCAGAGACGATATATTCTAGGATACACCTGATAGATGAGTTAGTGGACATGGACTTAACTCTAGTTCTGGTTCAGATAGGTACCATGGTAATCATAGCTATCATCCTTACATGAGGAGTGATAGAGAAACTTTTCTATATTAGTTCAAGAAAGAAAGTCCACCTACATTTGATGGGGAAATGAAGAAGTCATAGGATGAAAAAGAGTGGTTGCTTGGGATGAATAAGTTATTCAAATTACATGATTACTCAGAGAACATGAAATCTAGGATAGCAACTTTCAGTATTAAAGGTAAAGCAGACATTTGGTGGGAATATGTAAAGAATGTCAGAGGCATCCAAGAAGAGGAGTTGACTTGGAGTGAGTTTTAGAGATTATTCAGGAAGAAGTATCTAACAGAGAGTTACTATGATGACAGGGAAAAATAATTATATGAGCTAAAGATGGGATCTATGACCGATGAGGAGTACACTAGCAGATTCTTGGAGTTGTTGAGGTATGTGCCTTATCTTAAGGATGAGAAAGTGAAGATTCAGAGATTCATCAGTGGGTTTCCGGTAGCATTCAAAGAAAGGATTGAGTTCAATGATCCTATATCATTTGAGGAAGCCATTAGAAATTTAATTTTTTTATGAGAAATCAAAATGCGGATCTAAAACTAAGTAGGATTGGAAAGGTAATAAGAAGAATAAAGGAAAATGGGATATGAAGCAAACAAGACCTCAGGACATAGGTGTAGAGTCCAAAGATCGTCCTACCATGACATCCTTTTTGCCTAATGATCCTCTCTTTTTCCTATACATTTACTACCTAAATAAAGCCATATCTACCAGGTTTTGATGAAGGTATGCAATAATATGTCCTCTTGTTCATGTTTAACTTTATACCCTATTGTTTTGTTAAAGTTGTAATTGGCTACCAAATCAGTCTCTTTTCGCAACTAATTCAGGTTCCTGTAGTTGTCTCCATTGTTCGCAAGGTTCCAGAGTTCTAGGTCAGCAGCGAAGGGTGTGGATGGATAGAGGATGGCTCCCTCATGGATACCTTCCTATCCCCTTGAAACTTTTTGCTAAGAGAAGCACAAGATATCACAGTCAAACTCCAAGTCAACTATCAAATTAACGAAGAACAGGACCCGAGAATGATTGAAACCTTAAAATTTTGCTTTCGAAAAAGAAAAATGGCGGTTTAGAGATATAAGTTTAGATAAGATAGAGATATTAGGCTTGAATTATTCATACAGTTATGCCAAGAGACCTGCTATAAAAATTATGGCCGCACTGTGATTTGGGTGTGCGCTAAATGATATAATTGTGAACAGTTTATGAATTCCGTGTGAATAGAATTGGTTTTTGTGTGCAAGAATTGTGTTGATTGGAAGCTTTGAATTTCTATGTGGAGGGCCCCTACAAACAGTAGAAGATTTTAATCGATTACAATATGATTTTCTTTAATTCTTCAATTGTTTTGTTTTGTGTGACAATGCAACATAATGATCTTGCCTGCGAATTGTTATTTGCATAAGAACTTTAATTTGCTTTATACCTAGTTTACATTGTTATCTAATTTGCTTTATACCTGGTACAGCATGGTCCTTTCCTTTGCTTATTATCCAGCATAATTGAAGTGTGTTCAATTCACAATATATATGTTTCTTGGGTTATTTTGTTTGAGCAAAGATTGAATAAGTAAAAGATTGAGAATTTCTCTCCTAAACAATTGAGTTCAAACAGTATTTCTTCATAGTTGATAGAATAAGTTTCTTTTTGCACTTTTAGAATTAGGAGTTGTAGCATAAATATTCAAGATCAAAAATCCCAAAACAATATAATTCAAGTAGAACCACTCTCGCACCATCTACAAACTAATTGGATAGAAACTAATTCCTAGGAAACTTAACCAACATCCCTAAGGATTATGACACTAATGTAATTGACAAGCACCACCTCCATATTAAGTTTAGATATTAACAAATACATAACGACCTAATGAATAACTTCTAAGCACATATTGTGCACCTGTACTTCATCAGTCTACGCACCCTGGTTGACAATTTATGATTGACAATTCAAGGACATTGAATTGACCAAACATTTTAGCGCCATTGCTGGGGAAGTACAATTAGAAGATTAAAAAAAAAAAACCCATCATTAATTTAAAACATGACATGCGTAGGGATAGAGACTCTAGGGGTAGATTTGTAGGATGAGGAAGAAGTTTAATTCCCACAAATACACTCACTTCACCACGATTTCGAGATTCCACACCACCCACTCAAACCCGAATTCCATTAAGAGGTCGAAAAAGATTTCTTGAAGTCTCAAGATTAGAAATTCAATCCAGAACTTCGCCTACTTCTTCTACTAAAGTTGTAATTGAAGAAAATTCTACATCCCCAACTACAAGAGTAATGTTTCTATCCCCCACTATTGAACAAATTTTGGGAGAAGAATTAGAAATGCCTAGTGAAGAAGAGGAATTGGAAACTTATTCTAAGAAACCATTGATAGAGGAACCAGAAAGATTAGAAGAACACTATATTAGCTCTGAAGAATCTATCATGGTTGAAGAAGGGAAAGGACAAGTACACAATGTCCATGGCAAAGAAGATAGGATTGGAGGTATAGGAAGAGGAAGAGGTAGAGGTAGCGGAGGGGTAGAGGCAGAGGAAATCAAGATGCTTCAGGATTCCCTATTCTTGATGAAGGTACAACCCTCACAATGAATAATAAATCACCCTCGATTCTTCCTAATTTCCACGGGAAAAGAAACAAAGATCTAGAGACATTTCTCTTCGAATTTGAAGTATTATGCAGATCATATAATTATCTGCATGATGCTCAAAAGTTGAAATTGTTTCGTGCCACATTAAAAGACTCAACATTAAAATGGTTCATGAGTCTAGGAGTGCATTCTATAACAACATGCGGACAAATGAAAGAGTCTTTCTTAGGCAAATATAGAGATTATTGTATGCCTAGTAACCCTAAAGATGAAGTCTTCAAAATGACACAAAAAGAAGATGAAAATATTGAAGACTTGGTAGAAAGGTTTGTTTATAATGTTAAAAGAGAAAAAAAAGGATAATTTGGATGAATAAACCTTAAAAGCTCTTTTACTCAGGGTTGTTAAAGCTGAATGGATAGATCTCCTTAACCTAACTGGAAAAGGAGATATTTCCCAACTACCATTTGCAGATATTTGTGATTTATGTGTACATATCTCAAGTGGTAAAGCACGAGTTGGAAAGAGTCCTAGAGATCCTCTCTTGTCGAGAATAAACAAGTCTGCAGTTGGGACAGTTAGCATGGCAGAAATAGGAAATTTGCTTGACACCTTCAAAACAGATATTTTAGGGAGCCTAAGTGAACAGATAGACACCCTTAAAATACAAAACAAGAAAAATTCCAAAAATGTTTCATTATCTATGTTCTGTCCCAAATGTCAGAAGAAACATGCTCTAAGAGAGTGTCCCTTAGACTCAAAAGCCATAGAAACATGTGTCATATGTGCAGATAGTCATAATACAAAGGAATATCCATCCTTACCAGGTCTTAAGGTTGTATTCAATGATGAAGGAATCTCAGAACCAGTAGACCCTATCTACTTTATAGCCAAGAGACCATGGCAAAACCCCAACCAAATCAACCACAAGGATTTAGACCACAACAATTTTCCCAGTCTTCACAAAGTAATTGGAATTCAGGCTGGCAACCTTGGGCTTTGCCACAGTCACAACCTTAGAATCAAGGATGGAAAAATCCTTATGGAGCCTATGCTCAATATGAACAATAGTCTCCATCCTACCTTCCACCACAATTCTTACCCCCGTCTAATCAAATTCCTCAAGCTAATCAATTACCACAAGCCCCAGTTCAGAATCAAAACCCGCAACTTTCCCTACCATTTCCACAAAAATCAAATCAACTACCCGCTCAACCACTTCCAAATCCTAATAATAGAATACCACAACAACTAGTGTACAACATGGAGGGTCAGAATCCTCAAACTTATGTAATAACCCCACTAGACCTAAACAATGTCCAATTAAGGTCTGGAAAAGTATTACCAAAAAACTCTCCTATTGTCATTCGAAAAACAAAATATGGTCTTCAAAAACATAAAAATTAATCAGAAGAAGGGGAGACTTCTCTCCCTCAAAAATAAAATAAACAAATAGAAGAAATTCCAATAGATGCTCCTATCATAGAACAAACCTCGATATCAGTTAAACCACCTTTCCCAGAAAGGTTGAAAATCGATGAAGGAGTAGAGAAACAAATTATCTTGCCTGATTACAATTTGATGGATGAAATGAGAAATGTTTGTATTAAGATTCCTTTATTACAAGCCATCAAAGAAATACCAATTTTTGCAAAAACAATTAAGGAATTAAGTACACAACGATCAGGGAGAAGAAGAAAAGATATAAAAATAATTCAATTAGTTGGAAAAATTACAGACATTATGATGGGAAAGATGGCAATTCAAAAATATTTAGACCCAGGAAGCCCCATTGTAAAAATTCACATCAATGGAACTGAAATACCAAACACACCGATTGACCTAGGAGCAGCGATAAACATAATGAGCAAACAAGTTATGGACACACTTAGGCTTCCTAACCTTCAATACACACCAACTTTATTGCAATTAGCAGATAGATCTGCTATTAAACTAGATGGTGTGTTAGAAGATGTTTGTGTATCTTTAGATTCTTGGGAATACCCTACTAATTTCATGGTCTTAACACCCAAGAATAATCTAGGAGGACATCCATTAATTCTAGGAAGGCCTTGGTTGGCTACATCTAATGCTTTTATCGGCTGTAGATCAGGTGATATGTTTATCTCAGATGGAAATTCTACAAAGAAATTTACATTATACCCCCCTACAAGAACAACAATAGATATAGAAACTAAAGAATGGATAGAAGATGGAGAAGATATACAACCTATTTTTGTCATTGAACAAGTGAAAGAGGAAGACCAACTTTTAAATTTACTAGAAAATAATGAATTTTTCTCACATTATGAGCGCAATCAAAATGAATATCTCTCATCTAAACAAGTATCATTTTGTCCATGGAAAAATTTGGGAATTCCTCGATAGAAATCTTTCTAGGAAAAACCTTGAATGTCAATGAAAACTTGGAAGACATGCAAAAGAAACAATTGATAGAAATTTTATAGCAACATTCTTCTGCTTTTACATGGGAATACAATGATATGAGAGGAATTGATCCTAAAACTTGCATACATCATATCTACATTGAGCAAAATGCAAGACTAGTTAGACAACCTCAACGAAGAATGAACCGAAATCTAAAAGAAATTGTTAAGGAAGAACTGCAGAAATTATTAAATGTAAATTTCATCTATCCAATATCTGACAGCTAGTGGGTTTCACCCCTAGTAATCATCCCTAAAAAGAATGGAAAATGGAGAGTATGCATCGATTACAGGGAATGAAACAAAACAACATTAAAAGAACACTTTCCGTTGCCTTTCATAGACCAGGTCTTAGATACTTTAGCAGGAAAAAAATATTTTTCCTTCTTGGATGGGTTCATTGGATATAACCAGATTCAGGTAGCTCCTGAAGACCAATATAAAACCACATTCACTTTTCCATGGGGAACTTATGCTTACAAAGTACTCCCCTTTGGGTTATGTAATGCTCCAGCAACATTCCAAAGGGCAGTCCTTGGCATTTTCTTTGACCTTATCCATGGTTGTGTGGAAGTGTACATGGATGATTTCATAGTCTATGGGGATTCTTTCAATGAAGCACTAGAAAATTTAGAAAAAATCTTAATAAGATGTCAGGAAACAAACCTCTCATTAAGTCATGAAAAATTTTTCATGATGTTTAACGAGGGAATTGTTTTAGTTCACCATATTTTTGGAGATGGAATTAAGGTAGACTCATCTAAGGTGGAAGTCATTTCTAAGTTATCAGTTCCAAGTTGTCAAAATAATGTTAGAAGTTTTCTCGATTTTACTGGATATTGTAGAAGATTTATAGAAAACTTCACAAAAATTGCATCCCCACTCTTTAAATTACTCACCAAAAACTGTGAATTCAGTTAGGATTCTGAATGTCAAGTTGCCTTTGAAACTTTGAAAAAGAGAATTTCTGAAGCACCCATCTTAAAAGGACCTAACTGGAAATTGCCCTTCCATATCTCAACGAATGCTTCAGATTTAGCCTTAGGAGCTGTTTTAGGACAAAAAGATCTCACTCCTTATGCAATTTATTATACTAGTAAAAATTTAACTCCTGCAAAGTTAAATTATATTGTAACCTAAAAGGATTTCTTAGCTGTAATTCATGCCATTAATAAATTCAGACATTATATAACTGGCTATGAAACTTTTGTCCACACAGACCATTATGCCATTAGATACCTAATTAATAAACCAATCACTAATGGAAGAATAACTATATGGCTCCTACTTTTACAAGAATTCAACATAACCATTCTAGATATGCCAGGAAAACAGAACACAATTGTTGATCTTCTATCTAGAATACAAAATGAAAACAATGATCACCCCATAGAAGATAAATTTCCTGATGAGTATCTTTTTGCAGTATCTACTAAATCACCTTGGTATGCAGATATTGCTAACTATTTGGCCACAGGAAAAATGCCATTTCATTTATCTCCTAGAGAAAAAAGAAGAATAGTCCACAATAGCACATCCTATTCATGGATAAATGAGGAATTATACAAGACAGGACTAGATCTCATCATCAGAAGATGTGTTCGGGAGGACGAAATACTAGAGATACTAAAAGCTTGTCATGATGAGCCATGTGGAGGACATTTTTCTGGCAAAAGAACTACTTACAAAATCCTGCTTTTAGGATATTATTGGCCTTCCATTTTCAGGGACACCAAGGAATATGTTAGAAGATGTCACGGTTGTCAGAGAATGGGCAAACCTACTCTTTCAAATGAAATGCCACTGCAACCACATGTACTTATCTAACCATTTGAAAAATGGGCACTAGATTTTGTTGGACCAATCAGCCCACCTTCAAAGCAAAAGAAGTGTATTTTGGTATGTATTGATTATGTCACTAAATGGGTAGAAGATAAAGCACTTCCTTTTGCTACTGAAAATATTGTAGTTTCATTTCTTTTTTAGGATATTTTTACTCGTTTTGGTGTCCCAAGAGAAATTGTAACAAATTAAGGGACACAGTTCACATCCAGACTAGTGCAAAAGCTTGTGGACCAATACAAGATAAAACATCGGAAGTCAACTCCATACCATCCACAAGCCAATGGACAAGTTGAGTCCACAAATAAGGTTATCGAGGCTATCCTTACAAAGACTGTACATCTACATAGGAAAGATTGGGTGGAAAAGCTTCTAGAAGCCTTATGGGCCTACAGAACTACATGGAGGAATAATACAGGGCATACTCCCTATGAACTTGTTTATGGGAAGCAAGTTTTACTTCCAATAGAGTTCCAGATCCAAACCTATAAGACAGCAGTCCAGTTAGATCTTGACTTGTCAGAAGCCTAGAAGCAAAGGATGACACAATTAAATGAGCTCAATGAAATCAAACAAGAAGCCTTCCAAAGGACCAGCTTAGTGCAACAACAGAGGTCAAGATGGCATGATAAGTACATCAAAGAAAGGAAGTTTCATCTAGGAGATTGGGCATTGCTCTTTGATTCAAAATTCAAAAATTTTCAAGTGAAATTCCAAATCCATTGGCTTGGACCTTATGAGGTTGAGAATGTCTTTGACAATGGTGCAATTAGAATCAGGACTATTGATGAAGAAAAAAGTCCTCTATTAGTAAATGGACATCGACTCAAGCTTTACCAGAAACCATTAACAAAAGAGGAATTTGTTAAAATGTTTCAAGACAATTCAGAACTAAGGATGGTTAAGAAGAATTCTTCTTCTTTTCCACCTTAGAAATTTTCATTCAGTTTGTTCTTCAATAAATAAAATTAAAAATAATAATAATAATATATAATTAAATATATATATATAATACTATATATATTATATATATATTATATATATATATATTTATATAATATATATATTATATATATATATATATATAATATATATATTTATTATATATATATATATATATTATATAATTTTATTTATATATATATGCATATATTAAAAATATATATATAAACATGAAAATCAACATGTTGTTGGCATGTTTATACGAAAAATTTAAAGTGAAACCCAATTTGTTGGCACTTCAAATTTTCTTTTCAAAAGAAAAAAAAAACAATAAAGTTCATCTACTAAAGCCTTATTTCTCTTAAGCTGCAGAATCAGCAACTTTCCACAGCTTGGACAAGTTTCCACGGCTAAACAAGTTTCTACAGCCTAATAGTTTTGAAGTCTATAAGGATGCTTGGTGATCTGGATTAAAGGACAGTTGATAGCAAGGTACCTGCAGGAGATCAAAGGACAACAAGTAAGGTTTGCAAAAGAAGATCAAAGGTACGTGTTGCTTTAATTTAACAATAGGGAAGGTTATATAGCATGTATGACTAAGAAGATATAGTACTAAAGTGAAATCATTATAAACTAAGGGTAATGGCCACCTAACAAAATATCATAAGCCACCACCTTAAAAGTCATGTCACGACCTTATGCAAAATCAGCCAAATTAATTACCAAATCATGAGTTTGAGTGCACCTACAGTCAGATTCATTCCCATAATCCTTATGATAACCCATCCGTTCTTCCCTATTCTTACACTCCTATGAACTTTCACAGCCACTCCATCTTTCCACCAGCTAACAAACCCTACCAGTCCCATTTTCCTGTCAACGTAGCCAATCTTCGAGGCAAAGCATCCTTCGGCATGGGGATAATTGTTCGAACTGAGCCAGCAGGGAAGCAATTCCTAGAGGGGTACCCACAAACTAGGGAGTTGTTGCAAAGAAGATAATGGTTGCAGTTCATTGAGAAATTTAATGGCTTTCACAAGGAAGTAACCAAGACATTTACACGCTCATTCAATGGAATTGAAGCAGAAATTGGGGATGTAAAGCTCACAGTAACTGAGTCAATGATCGCCGAGGCTACAAAGTTGCCAACAAATGGAGAAAAACGGTTTAAAAACAAAGGATTGACAGCGAGGACTGGGAAGTCTTCCTCAAGAATCCGAACGTGGACACTATGGTCTACAAAAAAGGTATTCCCAGCACTGCTCTTAAAAACAAATGGAGAAACTTATTACTTGTGCTTTAGAAGTTTATCACTTGTGAGGGTAGGTTTCGGAAAATGTATTTTTATCATGTTAGGATGATGATGCACTTCCTTGAGGACCATCAGATGAACCTCCCTTATTTCCTCCTAAATAGCCTCAAGAAAATGCCTACAAATGTTCAGAAGAAAATTCAATGCATAGAAAACACCATGTATCATCATGGCCTGGTAAAAATATTGGTTGAATTTCATTTTCGAAGTATAGGGGATGACTAGGAGAGTTTCCTAGTAAGAAACCACTTGAGGAAAATTCCCCAGAAAAAACAAGTAGCAACAAGGCCCTCAAAGGGAGAAAGAGAACCATATAAATGATAAAGGAACAGGCACCTCAAACTCAGATAGAAGTAACAGAAGAAGAGTTGCCTATAGTAAAGATTTTGCAGAGAATGAAGAGGGGAAACCCTATAAGAAAGAAAGCCAGCCTGGGTAAAGAAGAATTCTCACAAACTAAGATCTCTTCTCTAGAAGAAAAAGCAGAGAATAAAATGAGGAAAGTGTTGAAAATACAAACCCCGGGATTGAGGAGGAGCACAAGGTTGAGCACAATTGCACAAACAACCTCAAAAACTACAAAATATATTAATCTTGAGGAAAATGAGCCAAATGAAAAGGAGCCAATTGAAGGTGAGCCAGTAGAGAATACTCCAACAGAGATTGAGCCAATAGAATATGAGCCAATAGGGGATGAGCCAATTGAAAACACTGGAAATTCTCCAATAGGGTCACCAAGATCATCACCAAGAACCATAATCCCAATGCATAGTTTGGGAATTGACCCCGCTCAACAAGAAATATATGACTATATAGAGTCACTGGAAAGGAAGGAGGCAACAACAAAGGAAACAATTCAGAGACCTGGAGAAGGAAGCAACCAGGTAAATGAACAATCAGCCTCAAACATCTTGAAGCATGAGATCTTTGAACTAGAAACATTGAATCGGTACCTCAAAAATGAGAATCAAGCCTTGAAGACACAGAGTGAGATACAGATTGCAAAGAGTGACAATCTGATCCTACATCTAAGCTTGTGGTATAAGAAAAATA
The DNA here is from genome assembly GCA_000404065.3 of Pinus taeda. NCBI lineage: Eukaryota > Viridiplantae > Streptophyta > Pinopsida > Pinales > Pinaceae > Pinus > Pinus taeda. Next base: position 165,811 of record APFE031094268.1, on the reverse strand, counting down.
AGAAGTTGAAGAAAGAAAACAGAATTATGCAAAGAGAAATTATTTGTTTAAAGTACAAGATTCTAATGAGGAAGCCTAGAATGCCAATCTCTACCAAAAATAAGAAAACATTAAAACATGGAGATGATAAACAAGAGGCACAAGCAAATGACAAGGAAGAAGTGTATGAGGACATAAAACATCTCCAGTCCAGGGGAATGTAGAGTCCAAAGATCTTCCTACCATGACATCCTTTTTGCCTAATGATCCTCTTTTTTCCTATACATTTACCACCTAAATAAATCCATATCTACCAGGTTTTGATGAAGGTATGCAATAATATGTCTTCTTGTTCATATTTAACTTTATACCCTATTATTTTGTTAAAGTTGCAATTGGCTACCGAATCAGTCTGTTTGCGTAGCTAATCCAGGTTTTTGTAGCTGTCTCCATTGTTTGCAAGGTTCCAGAGCTCCAGGTCAGCAGCGAAGGGTGTGGATTGATAGAGGATGGCTCCCTTGTGGATACCTTCCTATCCCCTTGAAATTGTTTGCTAAGAGAAGCGCAGGAGATCACGGTCAAACTCCAGGTCAACCACTGAATTAACGAAGAACAGAATCTGAGAACGATTGAAACCTTATCGTTTTGCTTTCGGAATAGAAAAACGACAGTTTAGCGATATAAGTTGAGATAGGATAGAGATATTAGGCTTGAATTATTCATACAGTTATGCCAAGAGACCTGCAATAAAACTTATGGGCGCACTGTGATTTGGGTGCGCGCCGAATGATATAATTGTGAACAATTTGTGAATTCCGTGTGAATAGAATTGGTTTTTGTGTGAAAGCATTATGTTGATTGGAAGCTCTGAACTGCTATGTGGAGGGCCCCTACAAACAGTGGAAGGTTTCAATCAATTACAATATGATTTCCTTTAATTCTTCAATTGCTCTGTTTTGTGTGACAATGCAGCATAATGATCTCGCCAACGAATTGTTATTTGCATAAGAACTTTAATTTGCTTTATACCTAGTTTAGACTATTATCTAATTTACTTTTTACCTGGTACAACATGGTCCTTTCCTTTTCTTATTATCCAACATAATTGAAGTGTGTTCAATTCACAATATAGATGTTGCTTGGGTTATTTTGTTTGGGCAAAGATTGAATAAATAAAAGATTGAGAAGTTCTCTCCTAAATAATTGAGTTCAAACAGTATTTCTCCATAGATGATAAAATAAGTTTCTTTTTTCACTTAGAAAATTAGGAGTTGTAGCATAAATATTCAAGATCAAAAATCCCAAAACAATCTAATACAAGTAGAACCACTCTCACATCATCTACAAACTAATTGGATAGAAATTAATTCCTAGGAAACTTAACCAACATCCCTAAGAATTATGACACTAATCTAATTGAAAAGCACCACCTCCATCTTAAATTTAGATCTTAACAAATACATAACGACCTAATGAATAACTTCCAAGCACATATTGTGCACCTATACTTCATCAGTCTACGCACCCTGGTTGACAATTTATGATTGACAATTCAAGGACATTGAATTGACCAAACAACAGGTAACAAAGAGAATGCATCATTGCCTAAGAAGTTCAATGCATCTGATAGAGGATAGGGATTTCAGTCTGAGGAGCATAAAAAGGGTGATGGTAGGAACCCCTTGCAGTGTTGGACTTATCGAGGAGAGCATCGCAGAAGAGATTTTCCAAAGCATCAGGGTGGTAGACTGCAGATCTATAGTTCTCAGGAGGCACAGGCAATGGGGGATGTTGGATAGAGTATTCCTTATATTTATGCAATGTTGGATAACAGGCAAGCAAATCACTAGGCATATATTATTGAGATGGAAAGTAAGCTTTGTGATCAAGTTGTTTCTATTTTTATTCACCCAATATCTAGTTATATGTTTGTTATTCCTGACCTGGTGGATAAGTGTGGTTTGAATAAAGAAGTGCATGTAGAATCTTGATTAGTGTAGTTAGCTACAGGTACAAAGAAGAGAGTTCATCATTGGGTAAGAGCTTGTGCATTTGAGTTGAATAGTATGCCTACCTCAACACATTTGAATGTACTACTATTGGGTTCATACAGTATGCTTTTGGGTATGGACCGGTTGTATCCTCATAGGACCAAAGTGGATTGTTATGACAAGGCCATTGAGTGCTTGGATGAGAATGGGGAACAAATAATCTTGCAGGGTAAGAAGAGGGAATGATCAATTAGAATGTTGACAGTTATGCAGGCGAAGCACAGTTGCAGGAAAGGGTGTTTTTTATTCACAGTGCATATTTCTAGTGATAAAGGTAAGGAGGTTGAGGATGAAAATGTCTTGAAGAGGTACTCGGTTTTACAGCAGTTTTAGGATGAGTTCCCAACAAAGATTTCAGGGTTACCACCTCACAAGGATGTGGACTTTTCTTTTGAGTTGGTACCAGGGGCAGCACCAGAATCAAAGGCACCATAATGGATGAACACATTGGAGTTAGTAGAATTGAAGTCGCAGTTGAAGGAAATGCTTGACAAGGGATACATTAGGCCAAGTGTATCTCCTTGGGGTGCACTAGTGTTGTTTATGAAAAAGAAGGATGGTACTCTCAGGATATGCATTGATTACAGGCAGTTGAACAAAGTGACCATCAAGAACAGGTATCCGTTGTTGAGGATTGATGACTTGTTTAATTAGTTGAAGGGAACATCAGTGTTCTCAAATATTGACTTGAGTTCTAGATATCATCAAGTACGCATTAAAGAAGAGGACATCTACATCACTACTTTCTGAACCAAGTATGGTCATTATGAGTTTGTTTTAGTTCCATTTGGTTTGACTAATGCTCCAACTACTTTTGTGCGATTGATGAATAGTGTATTGTGTCCTTATCTGGACAAGTTTTTTATTGTATTCATTGATGATATATTGGTATATTATAAGAATTAGGAATAACATGTCGAACATTTAGTAACAGTATTGAGATTGCTGAGAGAGCATTAGTTGTATGTTAATCTCGGTAAATGCAGTTTCTTTCAGACAAAGGTACATTAATTGGGACATGTGGTTTCCAAGGAAGACTTAACAGTGGATCCAGAAAAGAAAAGGGCTATCATGGAGTGGGATGCTCTTAGGAATGTGGATGAGGTAAGATCATTCATGGGATTAGCAAGTTATTACAGGAGGTTCATCAAGAAATTCTCATTTATTCCTTATCCTATTACATTATTGCAAAGGAAAGGTAAGAAATTTGAATGGACAGAAGAATTTGCAACTAGTTTTGAGCAGTTGAAGCAGTTGCTGACAAATGCTCCATTTTTAAAGATTTTAGATTTGGACAAAGATTTTGCGGTATGTACAAATGCTTGCAAGGGAGGACTTGGTTGAGTCCTTATGCAGGAAGGAAAAGTGGCATGCTATGAATCAAGGAAACTAAATGAGCACGAGCAGAATTATCTGACACATGATCTTGAGTTGGCAGCGATTGTCCATGCGTTGAAGATGTGGAGACTCTATCTTCTTGGCAGTAGGTTTGTATTGATGAGTGATCACAGTGGATTGAGATATATATTTTAGCAACTGAAATTGAATGTCAAAAATCTAGATGGTTGGCCACAATTAGTGAGTTTGAATTTGAGATTAGGTATATTAAAGGTAAAGAGAACAAGGTTGCATATTCTCTTAGTAGGAGGACACAGGTAAACCATGTAGAAGCTATGAGCTCCTATGGGACAGATTTACAATATCGGATATTGCAAGAAGGACAGCAGGATGAAAGTTATAGGGAGCTTATGCATAGGTTACAACAGGGTACATGTGATCAAGATGTGGACAATCGTCTCGCAGCAGATGGTTTGGTCAGATTTAGGGACAAGATATATGTGCGAGACAATAGTGAGTCCAAGAAGATTATCTTGAGGGAATTTCATGCTAACACATATTCATGTCACTTGGGATATTAGAAGACATTGAAAGTAGTGAAGAAGTTATACTATAGGCCGAATTTGAAGAAAGAAATGGTAGAGTTTGTGGCTAGATGCTTGGATTGTCAACAGGTAAAGGCAGAATGTAATCGTATTCCGGGTGGATTACTACAATTGATTTTGATTCTAGAGTTGAAACTAGAGGTCATTTCCATGGGTTTCGTTACAGTTTTATCAAGGACATCTAGAAAACATGATTCTAGTATTGTAGTGGTGGAAAGGTTGACAAAGGTAGCACACTTCATTCCAATGAAGTCTACTTATTCAACGAATGATGTAGCACAGCTCTTCATTAGAGATATAATGAGGTTGCATGGTGTACCAAAGAAGATCGTATCAAACAGAGATGTTGAGTTCACTTGTAGGTTCTAGAAAGAGTTTTTTGTATGTTTGGGTACAGAGTTGGCCTTTAGTATAGCTTATCATCCATAGACAGACTGACAAACAAAGAGGGTCAACACGACTTTGGATGACATGTTGAGAATGTATGTCATACATCAGTAGCGATAGTGAGAAGAATATCTTCCACTGGTTGAGTTCACTTATAACAATGGGTATCAGGAGTCTCTAAGGATGAGTATGTTTGAGGGGCTCTATGGGTGGAGTTGTAATACTCCCATTAGTTGGAGTGATCTAGTGAACAAGGTATTGGTAGGACTGGACATGTTAGCAGAGATGGAATAGGAAATGTAGGTAATCAAGAAGAATTTAAAGGTGGCACAAATAGAAATAAGATTTTAGCATATCAGAACATGATGTTTAAGGAGTTTCAGGTTGGGGAACAGGTGTACTTTCACACCAAGCCCAAGAAGAGCTCTTTGAGGATTGGATCATGTGTCAAGATGGCACTTGGGTATTGTGGACCTTTCAAGATTCTTGAGAGGATTGGACCAATAGCCTATTGACTTGCACTGCCTCCGATAGTGAAAGTCCATGATGTTTTCCATGTGTCATTGATTAAGAATTATGTTAAATATGTTCATCATGTGATTCATTAGTCTATATTTCAGGTGGAACTAGAAGGATAATTCCATCCAGAACCTCAGTGCATTTTGCATAGAAATATGCTCGTGCTTTGGAACTAACCAATTGAGCAGGTTAAACTACAGTGGAAGCACTTTGGGCCCGATGAAGCTACATGGGAGATGGTTGATCAAATGATGGCAATGTATCCTTCCCTATTCGCTGGTTGAGCGAATTTTTTTGGCATATGTTTTGGTGTGATGTTTTGGTATATGTATATATGTATATGGATGCAAATCCTACCATGAGTTGTCTTATAAAGCTCCAATAAGTGGTATGGGTGGCATGTCATTATGGTTGTCGTGTTGTTATGTTTACCATGTTGGTTTTCTTCTCAGCAGGTTGTTCATTGTAAACACTGCAATGAGCTAAGTTATAAAGCTCCATGGGCAGTATGTTTCACTTTTCAGCGGTCTTGTTGGTTGTAGGTGACATTGAAAACTGAGGACGGTGCCCCCCCAAGGGGGAGGGTTCTATAATAACCCTGGACAAAAATCCATGTAGTAAAGTTAATAAAGGAAAAATAATAACCAAGGTCACGAGGCATGTATTCAAAGTTGAATGTTGGGCAAAAAGCATAGTGGTAGGGATCACTTGTGATTAATTAATGGCTATGGAAATTGGAAAAGGCAATGTCAAAGGATTTGGAAATGCATGAGGCATTTATTGGCATTTTATTTATGAAAATAATGGAAAATAGGAGAAAATGGAGGTGAAAGGTCACAGGTTGCATGTGAGGAGGAAAATGAAGGAAAAATAATGGAAAAGGAAGAAAATTGAGGCCTCAATAATATTGAAGGCTTCTGAGGATCAGCTTGTAGCTTTTTGTCAAGTTCAATTTTAGAGCTCTCATTTTCTACTCTCTCTCTCTCTCTCTCATACTCTTGGACACTTAGATTTTTCTTGGAGCACTTTGGAGGACTGTGGCATACTTGGGATTGGGAGCAAGAAGACAAAAAGGAAGAGTAGGAAAGTGTAATAGCACTTGGGGATCAACAGTTACGGCAGATTTTGCTTGCAAGTACCGAGTTCCATGTATGATTTCATTGCTAGGTTTGGCATGCATGGCACATGCATGTGGTTTCTTAGTTGTGATCTATCATTGGCATGGAGGATTACCTAGATTGACAGTAGTTTTGCCTAGCCTTGCAATTTCTTGGATAGCCATGGTGTTTTGGGTTTCTTTCCTCTTGTTTTATGGTTTGTTCTCATGTTCCTTATGGTTGTGGTTTGAGTTACTAGTTCCCAGATCCTTGGTTGGAAAAATGTTCTGAAAGCCCTTTAACAACTTGGGTTAAGTTACTAGTCCTAGAAGCCTTGGTTGGACAAATGTTTTGGATCCCTTGGTGGGTTGAGTTACTAGTCTTGGAAGCCCTAATTGGACAAACTCTCTAGAGCCCGACAACAACTATGGGTTGAGTTACTAGTCTTTGAAGCCTTGGTTGGAATAAACGTTCTAGAGCCCTGGACAGCTTGGTTATGAGACATTCATTCATATAGATCATTATGTTATTAGATATCTAATGAACAAACTAATTACTAATGGTAGAATTACTAGATGGCTTTTATTATTGTAGGAATTAAATATCACCATTTTAGATAGGCCAAGAAAAGAAAACACAATTGTTGATTTCCTTTCCAATATGCAAAATGATAATAATGATACTCTTGTAATAAATAGTTTTTATGACGAATATATTTTTGCAATATCTACTAAACCCCCTTGGTTTACAGATATTGCTAATTGTTGACTACAAGGAAATTTCCTCCACTATTATTATTCAAAGAGAGACAAAAAGTCATCAAAGTCGGTGCACCATATTCTTGGATAGAAGGAGAATTGTACCAAACAAGACCTTATTTGATCATTCGAATATGTATTCAAGAAGATGAAGTACCTGAGATACTAAAAGAATGCCATGATGAACCATGTGGAGGACACATTGTTGACATAAGAACTGCATATAAAGTGCTTCTTTTGGGATATTATTGGCCTTCCCTTTTCAAGGATGCCAAGGAATATGTCAAAAGATGTGATGGTTTTCAAAGAATGGGAAGACCTATTCAATCATATGAGATGCCTCTACAACCATAGGTACTAATAGAGCCTTTTGAAAAATGGGATCTAGATTTTGTTGGACCCATCAATCCTCCATCCAAGGAAAAGAGGTATATACTTGTTTGCACTGATTACATTACCAAATGGATAGAAGCTAAGGCACTTACCTTTGTTACTGAAAATGATGTTGTTACATTTCTTTTTTAGGATATTTTCAATCGATTTGGTGTTCCAAGGGAAATTGTCACAAATCAGGGTGCTCAATTTACATCTAAGTTGGTGAAAAAGATTATGGTGCAGTACAAGATCAGGCATTGCAAATCCACTCCATATCATCCACAAGACAATGGACAAGTGGAATCCACCAACATATTACTTGAAGCTATATTGACCATGATTGTACATCTACATAGAAGGGACTAGGTAGATAGGCTTCCAAAATCACTCTAGGCATAATGTACCACATGGATAAATGTTATTCAACATACTCCTTATGATATTTTCTATGGGAAACAAGTTTTGCTTCCTGTTGAATTCCAAGTGGGAACCTTCAAGACAACAACAAATTTGGGGCTTGATCTCTCTAAAGCCGAGAAACAAAGGATGGAACAATTGAATGAATTAGATGAGATCTGAAAAGATTCCATACAAAGAAAAAGTATAATTCAGCAACAGAGGACAAGGTGGCATGATAAATTCATTAAATTCAAAAATTTCAAGCCAAGTGATTTGTCTCTTCTCTTTGATTCCAAGTTTAAATATTTTCAAGGGAAATTTCAAACACATCAGCTCAGTCCCTATGAAATAGAAACTATTTTTGACAATGGAGACGTTAGAATTAATATTATCGATGAAGAAGGGATCACTTTCCTTGTCAATGGGCACATGTTAAAGTTATATCATAAGCCTTTGACAAGAGAAGAGTTTGTTAAAAAACAACAAGAAAATTCAGATCTAAAGTTGGTAGGAAAAGGAGATCCTTCTCCTCTACTACCAAAAGAAATTTGATTTCTTTTTCTCCGAAACAAAAAATAAAAATAAAAATGAAAAAAATAATAATAATAAAATGATAGTTATGAAAACTAGCATTGTTGGAATTCCTATGCAAAAAATATTAGTTGAAAACCAAGCTATCTTTGTTAACTTAGATTTTCTCCTTTCCTTTCCTTTTTCCCATTTCTTATTTTCCCTTCCTTTTTGCAAAATAAATTTTCAAGTTCAAAATAATTGCTTTGAAGATTTTGTTTCTCTTTTAAAGATAACTCATCAGAAGTTATAATTAGTCATTAGCGTCACCTGTGATTAACATCATTTAGCATCATCAAGTCTTGAGCAACATCCAACATCTGAAGGGTTGAAGATAAAATTTCAAAACTATAAACATTTGGTAGTTGATTCAACATTTTGTAGTTTTGAGATACGCCTTAGACCTGCAAGCAAGAAAAACCAAAGCTTAAAAGTGAGATATGCAACAAAAAGGTAACTATGTGGGTAGTTATTTGGTTTCATTAAAGTAAAAATATTTTTAAGTTGATGGATTTATTATAACATTTAGATGGACTTCTGAATTAATAAACTACATTTATTTTATTGATGACCTTAATCATAATTGATTCCCTATCATCTCACATTCCTACTATTTCATTCCATTGTATATAAAAATCTCCTTATCACATACAAATAACTCAAATCCCAATATCCATGATGATATTAATGGATTGGATCCAAACAAATCGTTGGTGATAATATTTCAAAAGGATAATCATACTCCAATACTACTACCTTAAGCCATTCATCTCATTTTAACCTCACCATTGCCGAATTTCACCCATTTTGCCGCTCATTCTTTGATAGGTACACTATTGAAAGGGACAATTTGGAGGCGAAACTTCTTCATAATGATGGGGGTTATTGTTCATCATGGGCCTGTGGGAGTGAATTTCCTGAATTTTTACCCTCAAGTTCGAGAACAATTGCAGAAGGTGGGATGGCTCAGATTCTTTGAAAAGTTTAATGGGAAAAAAATTGAACTAGCCAAAGCATTCGCTCGGGCCTTTAATGGAGTAGAGGCAAAAATTGGGGACATTAAGCTAAAATTGATTGAGTCCTTCATTGTTTAGGCAAAAAAATTTCCAAGGAGCGATGAAAATTAGCTCAAGAATCAAAGATTAAAAGATGAACAGTGGAAGTCCTTTCTCCATAATCCAAGTATGGACATCTTGGCCTTCAAAAAGGGTATTCATGTCTTTGCAATAAAATCCAAATGGAGAAATTTATTGTTGGTACTACAGAAATTCCTCACTTGTGAGGCGAGGTATCGAACCCTACTCTTTTATCATGTTAGGTTGTTAATGCACTTTATCATAGGAAAATAACTCAATTTTCCCTACTATCTTATGTGGAGCTTAAAGAAGATGGCATTCAACATCCAGAGGGACTCGAGAAACACAGATCGGGCCTTATATCATAATGGTCTGGTAAAAATCCTTGTAGAAGCACAATTGAAGATTAATGGTGATAATTGGCAGGATTTCCTTGTAAGGAATCATTTTGTGGAAAGTGCGGAGGAAGAAGAAATCAAGAAAGTTAAGAGGATTCAGAGGAGGGTTTTTACAAACCCTAATGTTGAGCATAAAACAAAAGAAAATGAGAATTTTGCCAATGAAAAGGAAGTGGAAATAGAGGCCCAAGATGTTGAGGATATATAGGATAACATTCCACTCAATGAGTTGATGAAGCACACAAATTTTTCAAATAATGTACCAAAGAGGAAGCAACAAATTCAAATAAAAAAGGATGATGAATCAAAGAACAATAGAAAGGATAAAGCTAGCACACAGAACCTCCAGAGAAAGATAGAAATAAATCTCAAGGTCAGAGTAGTAAAAGGAAAAACAAGGAAATAATGGAACCAAAACAACAGCCAAGGAAGACTAGGAGGATGACCAAAAGTATGACTAAACAATTTAGTCACGGTCCACCTAAAATTATATAAATTGACGAAATCATGAGATAGAAGTAGAGTTGCTACCAGAGTCCCCTTCAAGGAAAACTCCAGAAGTAGACCTTGTTCAACAGCAGGCCTATGATTACCTCAAAACATTGGAAAGAGAAGCACAGCAAGGTAAGGTAAATTCTCCTCCGAAACCAGAATTGCATAATGACACACCAATTGTTGATCACTCTGAATAAGAAACAAATATTTCTTGTCCAAAACAACAAGAAGTTATTGATACATTGAAGCAAGAGATCTTCGAACTTGAGTTGTTAAATAACCATATAAAGGAGGAGAATTAGTTAGTGAAGGTACAAAATGAAAACATTCTCTTAAAATGTGTTATTGGTATAAGAAAAATCAGAAGCTCAAGAAAAATAACATTATACTCCAACAAAAGATCAAGGAATTGTAAGCTAAATTGTGGATGAGAAAGCAAAGGTGGATAGTGAATGTTAAAAGAAAGAAAAGGCACACTAATCAAAAGCTCAAGAAAAATAACATTATTCTCCAGCAAAAGTTCAAGGAATTGTAAGCTAAATTATGGATGAGAAAGCCAAGGTGGATAGTGAATGTTAAAAGCAATAAAAGGCACACTAATCTTGGTGTTTTGATTGAAGCAACAGAGGAAATCCTCTTAAAGACATCACTGCAAGTTTTTGAATTTTTTCACTCTAAGATTCATGGGGACATGCAACACCTTTGGCGTGGGGGGATGTTGAACCTCTGGTTTTTCCTCATTTTGACAATTTGTCTTCCCTTTCTCCACTTATTTTATCACATGTTTTCATTTAGTTTCATCCTCTTCAAGGATTAAGAGTCATCCGAGTCATAAAATTACATTTAAAAGGTAAATGTACATTATTAGCTCAAATCTATACATTTTGTTTTGTGAAATTCGTCTTACTAGACAATATCTATTTAAATGTGCATTTTCCGCAGCTAACCTAATATTCCATAGCTAGATACAAAGTTCTATAGGTTCGCACGTGCTAGAGATCAGCCAAAGCATATAAGCATCTACCAATTATTATCAATATGGAGGTCCACCTATTGGTTACAAATATAAATTCACAAGATGGGCATATCTCATTGGTCGAACCTATGGTCAATGTGGTTATGGCACACCTATAATACGTAGAATATGAAGTGATCGATTCTACAATCAAGTGTTCGAGGATTATTAATAGGTGAGAATGATCTAAAGACTAAATTAAGTTAATGATGTGTCAAGATATGTCTTCTCATGATTTTATCCTTCAGTAACGAATCATGAGAAGAAGAACTCCTATTTAAATTCAACGACTTAGATGTCAATTTAAAAACTAGTTTCTAGGCAACAATTTCTCAAGTTGTTTAATTTTAAAACATTATAAAAATGCTTCATTTGTAAGCGAAAGACAACTTAAAGATTATTATTATTATTTTGAAGTGTATTATTATGAATACTTTGTTTACATGTTGCGAATAATATAAAATTTATTCATGGCACTCTCGTAATTCTCGCTAACGATTTTATTCTTATGATCTAAGTTTTCAATACCTCGCATTGTTACACAGCATTTTGTCATTGTCCCTGTACTCGCTATTCCTTGATCCTGGAGGACCTATACAGTGAACCCCGCATGCTTTTCCTTCATGAAGAAACTCCCATTGTGTCCCTCTTCATGAGCAAATCAATTCCCTTTTGCACCATTTCCCCTTAAACTTATGTTTTGCCCAGTTTACAAGATCGGCGCTAATGGCCTTTGTCTCCCACACGCTGATGTGCAAATATTAGCACTATCCCTAACACCGACTAGATCGACTGAGCTGTGTTCCAGTCACGCCGGTCCTGTTATGGAATGTTTTTTAAATTAGGAGTTGAAGCTTCTAGCTTTAGAAGCTTCGTAACGAAAGTCTGGTAAATGGTTTGCCCAGATGGGGTCGAGGATGTCAGTTTGGGCTCCTTTCCCCTATAATGATGGAACTACCTCAAGGTATAAGCCCTTCTCCCATGAGAAGAGGATCCATCTCCCATCCATTCATCCTATATAAACCTCCCTTCTTCCCAAGCACAAGCTAGTGATAGTATTGAAGTGTTGAAGTGTTAATGTTGGTGTGTTAGTGCTATTTTGATTTGGAGTAAACAACAAGCTATTCCTAGTTGTAGCTATCTAGTTGTGTGAGGGAGAAGTGTGATTTGGTTTGGAGTGAAGCCTAAAGGGAAGATCCTTAAAACTATTGTGGATTGAGGCCATCATGGAATGCTAGCAGAAGTGTGTGGCAACCTAGTTTTGTTAGAGGAGGACTGCAATGTCAAGACAATGGTTGTAATCTCTCTTTGATATTAATATATGCAACTATTGGTAGATTTCCTACATGATTTTTCATCTTACATATTCATGGATTAATGTTTCTTGACTTGTTAAGTAGGTTGAATTACAATTTGTCTATTATCACGGTTGTTGTTTGTTGTTGTTTACTTGTTTCAGGTGCTTGAAGAAGGAAGCGAGAAATAGTTGGAGCAAGCAAGCAAGGACATCATCAAATGGGATAAGTGTACTAAGAGGTAGGCCCTCTTAATTGGTTCTAACCTAAGGAAATCTTCCATAGAATGTATCTGTTGTGGCTAGACCCATTATCAGGCTAGAGGAATTTGTTTGTGTTCGCACTTATAATTTTACTTCACGACATGCACTCATCAGGAGGGCCCCTTGAAGATGTGTGAGAATAGTGTAGATGTGTTTCAATCTTTCCATTTAATTTCTTAATTCTCCATGTTTAGATTAAAACTTTGTTTCATTTACTCATTTCCCTTTGCTTTCCTATAGGTTAAGCGGTTGATAAGAGACCACACGAGAGTACATCACAAGCTGGAAATAAGGTTAGTCAACGATCCAAAGTGATGGTTAAACCAACAGCACATCTTGATAAGATTCATACAAAAATATATCGAAAATTCGATACATACATTCGTAAACAACAACTACATATATCATTAGAGTAACCAGGCTAGCAGAAATACAATAACAACATATGCATGAAATGTGATGGCTCTGTTATATTAAAAAAGTGAAAGATCGAATCATACATACAACTATGACTAACCACTAGTCCCGACAACGGAATGTTACAGTTGATGTCGCCTAATCCTCCAAAGAGATATACTAGCTTTGCATTGTGGAGAAGCCAAGGCTCGTTACAATACACTCCAAGCTTTCTCTAAGATACCTATAGGAAGCTTTTCTCCCAAAATACTATACAATGAGTTATCAGGTTCTATAAATAGCAAAGGGTGAGGTGACCCTTGACATTCCCATTTGTGACTCTTCACCTACCCTCATGACTCTTCAACTAATACACGATTGTTACATTCTACTATCGATTGTTACAAGATGTTATATTACAATCTGCACATGTACCCATGTGAGAAAAAATAGGCTTGAGAAAGTCATGCAAGCTATCACTAAGACTTGGATAGTTGTCGGAAGACCAACTCTTCGACATCCTCGTGATGATTGATGGTGGAGAACTGATGCCAAGCTTGGTAGTCTATGATGGTGTCTACATGCTTAATGGTGACATCCTACTGAAAGCAAACTCTTGCCTTCGTTGCAACTGGGTACATTGATTTGGCACCTCTATCCAACTCGGTGAATAACATGCACATCATAGTCTTGAGTGCATCCAGACCCGCAACATACTAATGCATAGTGTCTGTGTTGATCTCCAATTATGTGATAGTGGCTACACACATCAACTCATCAAAGTACATGTCAAGCTCCAATCGAACTTGGTTCTTCATCTTTGCCTTGATGAGTGTGCCAATGGATGGGAACATGTGCGTGCACAGAATGACATCCATGCTTCTAAACACACATGCATGTGAAGCCTGCAAATTGGTGATGAGATGCGGGAGTTCCTCATAGTTCCAGATCTAACTCCGAATGCGTGCCTTCAACTCTACCGCCTTAGGCTTCATCATCTTTGGAAAATGCAATGGGGCTCCTTGGTACCTCGTTGTCCATTTTTTCATGTGATCGATAGAAGTATGTAGATTTGAAAATATGTGTGCTCTCCTAGCACAACGTTGCTGCCAAACATTGAGATGGACAACTGACTTATGCATGGTGATGAACCTGGAATACAACATATTCATGACTGTCTCGAGAGATGATAGTTCATCTTGTATCGCTCTCTTTAACTCTGCTCTAGCGAATGATGTAACATGTTCTCCTCCCTGCTTGGCTGCTTGTAACTCCTTAGTCATGCGCTCATTCTCTACTATCAAAAATCGAACACTCAAACTGGTGGCTTCAACATATGCTCTTGTAGCATAGGCCAATGTTGTTGGATGCTTGTGCACATCAAATACAATCAATTGTTCTTTAAACTGCGTAGGAGATATGAGGACATCCGGAGTAGGCACTCTGCGCGACTGCACAACTCTGTGTTGCAACTCGTCAAAAGATATGTTGTGCATCTCTGCTTCCAGATTATCTCCAAGGATCTTTGTGCCTCCTTGATTGCTTGGGACTCACTCTGCTTCGGGATCTGGTGAAGCCGGTGGGTTGACCTCTTGGTTCCAAGGCATGAGATCAACATATTGATCTTACTATAGCTGAGCCATATATGTATCCATCTTCTCTATCATATGTTCAATCTTTTGAGCTAAGTCCTACTCCTGCAAATGCTCACCTTGTATGCTTTGTGCCAGTTGCTCGGATGATTCTATAACCTGTATGGGCATAGTTTCATCAATCTATGCATGTTGTGCCTCCTGTTGTACCTATTCATGTTGCGCTTCCTTCTCTCTTCTGCGCAGCTCCTATTCTTCCCGGAGTTGTTGCTTCAACTCTTGCAACTCCTTTTATGTTTCCTCCATCCTCCATTTCTCTCTTAGCCTTTGTGTGATCCTCTTGTCGCGTTGTCACCTCTAAGCTTCAATCTCCAAAGCTGCTTTCAACACAAGTGGATCTACTTTGAACTTGCAGCTTTGTTTTGTCTCTGCGCTATCAACAACCTTCCTCTTTCCTTTGTCACGCGTAGGTCTGCTACCCTCTATCGTTGCTAATTATGGTACTCTCTGAGATGCTACTTCGCTAACCACTCTACAGCTATGTCGACTGGTTCATTGATCCTGGAGGAGTGATAATGATACCTCCATGGGTCTTCCTTAGGCCAATGACATGCCCCGTCGATCCAAGGAAATTTCACTCTTGCATAGTGGTCCTTGACCAAGCAATGCGGGTCATACAGATTGAAACTTCTAGTGTCGAATGTGAATCTTTTGAACTCCTCTGTCTCGGCCTCAGCATGCTTGACATTTTGTATCTCATACAACTTGATTCACAAAGGAAGAGGGGGCCAAGGCACCTTCTTCTTCTTGTGCAGTCTAGCTGGCAACCCTGTCGAGATGTGATATGACACTTCTTGCATGACGAGCTCGTCCATGGAAAACTTCAGTAAAACATGAGAAGCCTTCTCTGTGTTGTATATCTGTATGAAGGTGGCAAGGGGTGAGGCATACCAATCTGCTACACCAATCCATGCCTTCATCACTGCCTGCGACATGCAAGGTGGATCCTACTCAAATATCATTTTGTACATCAGGGTGACAAAGTGTTCTACCAACTGTGTGATAACCCCGCGAAAGCTTCATTCAGAGAACAATCTGCAATAAGTGTGCATAGAGGTTTTTGAAGGTCTCCATGCCCAACTCAAGCCTGGGAACTGCTAATGAGCACAGACTGCATCCAGAATGTAAGCGTACATGTATATCTCTGCTTGTTCACCCTTGGACGGATGTCGGGCTTTTGTCACTTGTTCCTTCAACCTAAGAGCCAACATGTCAGACCAATTGCAAGGTCTTCCTTCGCTGGCCAGTTGGTCCAACGCAATCACCCATCTCTACAGGAAGGTCTTTGTGCTCTCTTGGTCGTATAAGCGGCTTGTAAAGATGACCAAGTATTAATATGTCTTCCGCATTATATTGGTCTTGTAAACTAGGCTAGGTGTTTTCCTAAACTTGGCTGGCGCTTTCACCCAGCTCTTCAAGATATCTCTTGAGTTTGCACTGTTGTTGGGTCTGCTGAACAGTTTCTCCATTATGATCATTTGTTGAGGCAAGTGATACATTTCCTAAAATCCCTTCGCCTTTAAGGTAAAAAGTTCTGTTCCAATGGCACTACTGAATGCCATTGTCTCAAGACCAGTGTGCAAGACAATCCAGTGGATCATGTCTGCGCATGGAAACATGGGATATCTTCATGCAATCTGGTATAGTCCAGACATGTGAATGTTGACATAGACCTTCCGGTCTTCCAGATTTTCCTCCAATGTGCCTAAGAATGTATCCTTGCTGTCCTGTCATTTCATCTTGATGTTTTTGTCTATGAACAACTTGGTGTCTTCGTACATAGGCAAGCTCATAAACAGTTTCTCAACTGCATCTCATGTTTCACTTTCGATGGTGTCCTTTGATCCTGCTCTCTTGGAGGCCATTGTACCTGTACTGCTAAGAGACGAACGAACACCTATGATACCTAGAGACATAGAAACACTCATGGCAAGAGATTGTCAGTTGAAAACCAAAACAACTTTGAGGACTGACATGCAACACACCCGGGTGACTGACTGGGACGATTGCGTAATTTTCATTGGGAGGCTGGGAGATTGAATACCAAAAATGTGTAAGGCACAATCTGGGTTGTCAGGAGGTTGGTTGACTGTTGAAACTGTGCAATGCACAGTCCAACCTGGCCTGCTAAGGACTGAAACTACACATTGCATGAAAACCTAGCAACTACATTGCACAATTTCTGGGGCCAGCAAGGCACTGCCTCCTAGAATTGTGCAAAGAAAGCCTAGAGGCTAGTTGTGGTGAAGTAAAATTATAAGTGCAGACACAAACAAATTCCTCTAGCCCGATAATGGGTCTAGCCACAACTGATACATTCTATGGAAGATTTCCTTAGGTTAGAACCAAATAAGAGGGCCTACCTCTTAGTACGCTTATCCCGTTTGATGATGTCCTTGCTTGCTCGCTCCAGCTATCTCTCGCTTCCTTCTTCAAACACCTGAAACAAGTAAACAATAGCAAACAACAATCGTGATAATAGGCAAATTGTAATTCAACCTACTTAACAAGTCAAGAAACATTAAGCCATGAATATGTAAGATGAAAAATCATGTCGGAAATCAATCGATAGTTGCATATATATTGAATCAAGAAGAGAGAACAACCATTGTCTTGACGTTGTTGTTCTCCTCTTACAAGACCAGGTTCCCACACACTTCTGCTAGCATTCCATGATGCCCTCAACAATAATATTTTTAAGGCTCTTCCCTTTAGGAATCACTCCAAACCAAATTCACACTTCTCCCTCACACAACTAGAGAGCTACAACTATGAATAACTTGTTGTTTACTCCAAACTTAATTAGCACTACCACACCAACCTTAACACTTCAACACTAACACTAGCTTGTGCTTGGGAGAAAGGGAGGTTTATATAGGATGAATGGATGGGAAATGGATCCTCTTCTCATGGGAGAAGATCTTATCCCTTGAGGTAGTTCCATCATTATAGGGGAAAGGAGCCCAAACTGACATCCTCAACCCCACCCGACCAAACTATTTACCAGACTTCCATTACAGAGCTTCTAGAATTGGAAGCTTCGGCTCTTTATTTAAAAAACTTTCCATAAGAGGATCGGCGCGACTGGAACAAAGCTCATTCGCTCCGATCGACACTAGGGACAGTGTTAATCCCTGCTTATCGGCACGAGGAAGACAAGGGCCATTAGCGTCAGTCTTGTAAACTAGGAAAAACATAAGTTTTTGGGGAAATGGTGCAAAAGGGAGTTGCTCTGCTCATGAAGAAGGACACAATGGGAGTTTCTTCATAAAGGGAAGCATGTAGGGTTCACTGTAGATGTCCTCCAGGATCAAGGAATAAGGAGTATAGGGACAGTGACAAAATGTTGTGTAATAGATGCCCCCTAAAGCGTGAAGGCCGAACAAGAGTTACGAATGAAATGCTTTATGAATCAGTGCGAAGAACCATAATCTACCGTTGGAAAACTTGCAAGAAAGTACAGATACATATACATAACTGAAAACTCTGTCAAATGATACATGAATCATGGCATGGAGACAGTCATCCAGAGAATGATCATGTAAATGGATCTAGGTATGGGCACAACCATCCGTTAAAGAGGATCATAATGAAACCAAGGTATGGTTGCAACCATCTAATAAGGAGAAGGATCACTTATGATAACCCATGGTATGGTTGCATCCATCCATCTAAAAGAGACATGTATATCAACATAACCATGTCACATCACTTTGCAACCTAGACTTTTGTGATTTGAGTCCAGGGTCTTGCGCTCCAACACGACCTGATCAAAGTACAAATCCTAACACGTAAATAGATGTGTCAACGTCAAGCATGCTAGAAAGTCGCTTAATTACCAGTCAATGATGGGAACTGTTAACAAGCACGAGAGAAACCACCAATAGCGACAATGGTCCTCAAGGTACTATCAGCACAATCCATGGAATGTGAATAGAGGAACTGAAGTCGAACACCTGTGAAATCACTCGATCGAAAGCCAATCTTGTGAACTTGTCATCGAGTGTGAAGAACTTGCCATTAGGGCATGCAAGCTCTAAGGTACTGGAAGGGAGTATCTCGGTCAACTTCTCGAATAATGAGCTGAAGTCGACAGGAAGCGACCGTGTCGAAGGAGAGCCATAATGTATCCCACATCATCGACATGAGAAAAAAGGATGCAAAATGATTGTGGATGATACAGAGAATCAGAGGTAAATGTAACTACAGAAGGACAATTCTTGAACATATCAGTGATTCAACTAGAAGTTTGGCAGTTTTTGGATCCATAGGATCGATGGTCATGATGATGTGGTAGAGATTAAAATGGAAGGCAAAAATAAGCGGCCGAACCCATGAAGGTCAACGATACAATGGAGGATATCCCAACCCGACATGAAGCAAAAAGTGCCATGTTCAAGAATGAGCTGCCGACACAACTGATTCGATTTCCAAATTTTCCCCCACCATTTCTGGCAGGTACCCTAATTATTTTTTAATCGCAAGCTTGAAGCGGATAGCATATGCTTGCACTGTAAATTCATCCTTCAGACGAATCTGACCTAGTAAATTTAACGAGCCCTAGGAAGGAGAAGCTCATGTTCGTCATGGTGACAAATCCGATGTTGTTTAATATTTTAACAAGTCCGACAAAGGTGTAACTCGGTATCTTTTTCATGTTTAGAGAGTTTGAAAAAGACACGTAAAAGGAAACTCCACATGGTCCCTTTTCATACATTTGTGTCTCTTGAGCCCAAAAAGATAGAAAACGATACTTGAGAGAACCGCTTGACCATTTCAGTCAAGTAGTACCTTTTTCATAAATAGTGCCTTCCAGCCCGAAAAGGGGTAAACTTATACCGAGCGCACGACATTTGACATCAGTTAACGAGTTTGAAACGACAAGGGCTCGGCCATATTTTTGCTTTTAAAGGGTCGAAAAAGAGCTTGAAAGCAGACCCCCCATTTTATTCTCTTTTAGAAGTCAAAAGGGAAAAATACTCGGCAAACTTTTCATATGAGTTTAATGAGTCGAGAAAAGAGCTAAAACGTGACTTGTCATCATTGTCGAACATCCATCACCTGTCGCTGCACAAAAAAGGTCAAGTGTAGTACCCATTTCTTTGAGGCAAAATAGGTTAAAATATTTACAAAAACCCAATATTTTCATGAAAAAATGAATAAAAAGGAGAAAAGTACATATGTTTTTCCCATTTACCATTTTACCTTGCTGTGAAGACTTTTTACTCACTTTTTCCCTAATTGATCCGAAGCAGATTGCGAGAGATCCAAGAGGTCATTCACCGAGCCGCCAGTTATAGGTAAGAGCCAAAGCCCTGAGCTCCATTTTCATGTCTTTTATTCCTGTTTTTAACCATTTTTATATTTCTTGAGGGGAGTTTTATTAAAAAAATCGCCCTCGGTTAGTGTGATTTTAGGGCACAGAATTATGCCGGCCAAGGGTGATTAACAAGGCCTGTCACACGTCGGCACGTGAATAGGGAAAAACCCTAATTCCTCACAAAATTATCGTTAAAACTTGAATTTTATGGGCCAAGCATGATTGTTGACTCAAATTAATGGCTTTTGCTTAAAATGGTGGACTAGAAAGAATAGGAACATGAGGATGTGGACACCCAGGCACTAAAAGATCAAAATTGCCTGGAAGCTTTGAGGGCTTGTGGGCTCCTCAAATTCTTTCTCATGCCAGGGATGCGGGCCCAACCTGATTTTCTTTGGTACCTGATTAGTCTTTGGGACATAAATTGGGAAATACTTGTCATTGGTGACCAAGAGCTAGAGTTGGAAACTACAGATATATATTTCATCACTAGATTGTCCCGAAGAGGGGAACCAGTCAACTTGTACAGGTCATGACCGATTGGGCAAGTATATCCTCATAACTTGTTGAACGCTGCCCTGAGGCCCTAAAATCCAAGAGTGGGAAGATTGAGATTTCCACTGTTCAGGATCTGACACTGAGAGTGCTTCTATTGAGCATCAACAGAGTGGCGGGGTCCTAGGCAGTACATGAGACCAACAAGTCGAAGTTCCTGTATGATATCGACTATACAGCACCTATGATCTTCAACTGGGCAGAGGCCATGAAGATCAACATAAAGTGCCAGCTGACCAAAGCTAAGGCGGGGAATCTTAAGCAATTTTGCTTCGGAACTGTGCTCGTGACCTTTTTCTTGGAACGAGTGCCACTATTCTAGTATCAGCTAACTGAGGTAGATCCTCCCATGCCACGCGATCTGTGGATGGCCCACTGGAGTCGTTTGATGCCCGGGATCACTGGGGATCATCACATGTTGTACAAACCTGCATTCTTTTCATGGCTACGACAACAGAAGAGCGTCGTGGAGGACTGGCCATACAATGGCACTGACTTCCATGGAGATACGGACATGCCCTTACCAGATGGAGAGGATTTTGACAATGAAGGTAAAAAATCAATTTTTTTTACTTTTGAGATTTTTTAATTGTTTTTGGTATATATGTGCTTATAATATTTCTCTTGTTAATGGAGACGTTGGACTAGAGTGACCTACTGGGATGTCCCCAATAGCCAGGTGTTAGGTTCCTATACCAATAGGTTTCATCTTTCATGATTGACAGTGGAAGGGCTAAATATGTTCATCATTGCAGGCTGCAAAGGTTCCATATTTGGTGTACATACTATGAAAATTAAAAAATGAAAAGAGGGTATGCCTTAAAAGAATAATCAAAAGGAAAGAAAATCAAATGGTCAAAAGAAAAGTTAAAATGAACCCCAAACTAAAGACCAGGAAAGTGGCCAGTCAAAATGCCACTACTATCTTTTGGCAGTGTCCCACTCTACAAATACTGCTGCTAATCATATTGGATGGATGGCCCAACAATCTAATCTGGACCATGCCATGTTTAAATTGCTTGTTGCAGAATAGAGAATGTTTCCTGTCCAAACAGCTCAAGCTTGGCAGATGACTAGCTAGGTAGAGAAATGGAGGAGCCCAACTGCTTAATCTGGGTCCTTGGAAGAAATAAGGGTACATTTAGATAGGAGGGCAGTCAAAAGAAAAAGAGAACAATCAGGGTCTGCTAATTCAAGTGCACCCACTTCAAGTGAAGAAAAAATGTTAGGATTACTAGATGGGTAAGTAGTGCAAGGTTGCAGAAAGGAAGGGCCATCACCAATTGGCTTATCAAGTACAAAGACTCATTCCATTCAGGGTATTGGCATCATAGCAGAGGTTTGAGGACATAACATTGGAATCATTTCTAATTTCCCCCTTTTTCCCCAAACATCATTTACTAACATCCCCAAGGACTTTGAGATCTGCTCAAAACTCCAGTTCCACTTCAGTTCATGACAAGCTACTAGGTCAAACCATGAAGTTTAGTCAAGAGAAAGAAGCCACATTTTTTGTGTAAAAATCTTTACTCTCATTTCATTCATCTTCCATTCCTAAGTTTTACCTTTTAAAAACTTAATCTTTGCCTATACACTCACCTCACAATGTCATATTAACAACTGATATATTATTTAGCTCCCTAAGTCCCCCCTTCCCTAATTCTATAAAGATCTATGAAAAAATTCCCAAAAAATCTGTATAAATACCATCCCCCTAGCACTATAGCTATATAGCCCTCTCTTGGGGAATATTAACCCATCAGGGGTTAATATTAACCCTCTTTGACCCTAAACTATGGTTTTCAATTAAAAAACTTTAGCTAAAAACCAAAAACCCATGGTCCCCGCCCTCATTAACCCTTCCTACCCCTTTTTTCCACCCTAAATGCATTTGTTATAATGTTTTTCAAATAAAAACATTTATAAATGGGCGCGAATAAACCAAAAACCGAAATCCTAATGTTAAAAACCCACCACCGCGCTTGATTTATTAAAATAATTGTTTAATTGGCGGGTCCCCGCGGCAATAAACAGGGATCACATCGCGATTGCCGCCAACCGTTCGATCGCCGGCCCACTAATCCAACGATGGGCGGTCAATCTTGCCCGAGAATTGCCCGACCTTTTGCGTCCGGGGGATTGGCGGTTTCACCGCCGTACCCCCGCCACGCAGCATCGGCCTCCCGCACTGTTCGGAGCCCCCTTCCCCCCCCCCCCTTATACCACTTACCGCCTATGGGGCCTCCGGGGAAACCGCTTACCACCCATCCCCCCCTCGCTGACGTCACACCCCCGTCAGCGTGACGTCACCTCACCTTTCCGCCACCGCGCCTCCACGTCGTTTGTCCACCCGCCTGCCCTGCCACCGTGTCACCGCCACCTGGCCACCCACATCAGCTGCCGCGTCACCCTGCCATACCCGGACCCATGATGACGTCATGCTGATGTCATCACCAAAAAGGCGCCAAAGGGCCAAAAGTGCATAAAAGTCAGGAAATGTCCGTTGTTTGTCATTTTCATTCGTCGTTTCCAGAGCACTCTGCATGCAAAAGACGTCGTTCACTGCCGAAATCAAGAATTCACCCACCAAAGTTGCTGCCGCCCTCAAAGTCGACCGAAATACCTGCAACTGATCCAGCTTGATGCCTCCCGCACCGAGAAATCCAGGTATTTTCCGCATGCGACCTATTTTACCCACATTTCTCCTACTTTTCTCCTAAATTCTTGTAAAGAAACTCTACAAAAAGCTCCTCACAGATAAATTGTCCACTGAAACCACCAAAGACCTGGTAAAATCCCTGCACCACAAGGCTCTGCAAGAAACTCGTGCCCTTCTGCGAATTCACCATAAAAACTAATTGGAGAAGCCGAGCTACCGGCTAAAAGCCCATAAAACTGCACACTCATCCCCGTTTTCAAAAGTTCCCCTTGAAAAACCAACTAATTAGCTCAAACACACTCTGGTTTCTTCCAACAGAGTGCCCCACAGTTCATCAAACCTGTAAGAGTTTCCTCATACTCTCAGGGCTGCTCACTGTCAAACATCATTTAGTGGGCATTCCTCAACCTTTGCACCAATCCTAAACTCAAGTAAATCTCCAGATAAAAATCAAAACATGGCCACTCCATCTGCACTGGATGTTGCTCCTGTTAATCCACCCAGTAAGGAGCTTGAAGCTATGCCACTAGTAGACAGTGATTTCCTCATTGCAGATTTTGTGGCAGAGAGGAACCACTTACAGACCTTCTGCCAGCTGAGGAACAGTCACTTGGACAACAGTGACATGTATGGCATCCTGGGAGTCCAATCTGCCCACCTACTTCCTGCCATCTGTAAATGTCTTTCCTGAAGTCATTCACCTCTGTGCAGAAAACTATGACCAGAAGCTCAGAGCTGTAAAGTTTCCATCTGGGAGCATTCCTCTTTTACATAACACCAGACTCCATAAATCAGATGCTGAATTACAAGCAAACCCAGCTGCTATACCCTTTTTCTATAAAGTATTTGCTGGATGAGGGCTCCAAGCTCTCTAGCACAGACATTGCTGCAGTGGCCAAAACTTTCATGAAGGTAGACTGCCAACCTTCTAGGCCACCTCCTTTTTCATATACAAATTTCAATGAGGTAGGCAAGCTGTTGGTGGACATGTTAACCTCTGTACTGGGGTTCTCCACAAATGAGCATGTTGATGTCATGCTATCTGCATATAGCCTTGGGAAGCCTCCTGTTGTTAAATACAATTATGCCAAGTTTATTGCCAACAAGATACATGACCAATTGCTGAGGATGGACAGGGAGGCAATATTTAAATATTCATCATACATCTACCACCTCTTCTTGTACTATCAAACAGATTGCTTCCAGTGCCCCATCAAGAAGTTGGATTCACAGGGTGAGAGGAGATCTGTCATCTTCTGGTCTTCAGTGTTTCATCAAGTCCAGAGCTCTCCCTACTCTTACTATGAATTTATTGACCAGTTTGTCTATCCAGTTACATGCCTCTTGAAGAGGTCTCCTCCTGCCAAATTGTCCAAAGATATACAGAAAATCTTACAGCTGTCCAGGAACTACAAAATAGGTAATTGGTATTTATACCAAAATCACACAGTCATCAGAATCTATGGTTGTGAGCTCTGTCCCTACAGGCTCCCAAGGTATGTGCCCATGAGGTTGTTTGCCTTGGAATACTATAGGCAACTCATCAATTCTGACCTTACACACTTCCATAGTGCCAAGAAGAAAGGCAATCTAAAATTCAGAGACCACCTAGGCCCATTCATCATGAATAAGAAAGATGGTTGGCAAGAAGCTGATCAAATATTGGGGCAACAACTCAAACTCAAAAGAAGCTTCTGGTGGGTCCCTTATGACCCTGAAGGCTTTATCAATGCTAGGAGAGTCAAGTATAGGCTGCTAGCCTATAAACATTGCCCATATCCACAAATAGAACACTTTCCCAAGCAAGATGAATGGGTGCCTGAATCAATAGTAGAAGAATTTACTCAGGAAGAGAAAATGGAGCAGACTGTGAAAGATTTAGAGAAAACTCTTGACTTGGATTCTTGTCAGCAGGTCCTGTTCAAGCAACCAGTCCAAGTAGGAGAAGGCACATCCACTACTCCAGCTACACAGACTACCCAGCAAGCATCTACAAACACCACTACAGCAAAAGGCAAAGAAATAATGGATGAACAACAAGAGACAGAGGCAGGGCAGCCCAGCACCTCAAAGGATCAAACTCAAGGGTAAGCCCCTTTACAGCAAACTGGACCACCCCAAATCCCAGTTTTGCAAACACCTCTCAATGAAGAGAGAGGAAAAAATCGAGATAGAGAGGAGGTCACACCTCCAAGTGGGTCAACACAGCAACCAGAGGCCAAGAGGCCAAGAATTGACCCTGAAACAGAGGAAGAAGACATCAGTGAGGAAAGGGAAGAAAGCCAAGACAGAGAAAGACAATCCAGCCAGCAGACTGCCACTAGCTCATTTTAGCTGGAACAGGCCATGCAGCAAGGCACAAAGGTATCCTCCTCAAGGTAGCAAGGCAAGCAACCAGCTGGTATCAAAGGGGGTTTCATGGAGATCAAAGCACAGAATGAATTGTTGAGAGTACAACTCTATGATCAATTCTTGAAGGCAACCCCCTCCAAAAAATAGAGATTGATGGCAGCATACGACATCAAGGAGGACAAAATGATTTTTACTCATTTAAAGCCTAAAGTTCCACATCCCAAAACCTCAGCTGATTATGTAAGAACAAACTTGGAGGTCTTTTCTAAAAACATACATCCAATGGATCAGATAGAGTTGCATAAGCAAACAGGGGAAATGGTGTATGCCACCCTTGCAGACAAGGCCATGCAAGCCCATAAGTTGAAAGAATCACTGAAAAATACTAATACGCAGTTGGATTTGGAAAGGATGTCTTCCCAGGCCAAGGACAACAGAATAAAAACATTGGAAGACATTATCATTGATCTAGGGCATGATCCAAAATATCCAAAGGGTGTTAGGGCCCTTATGAAAAAGAAGGAGGATGACATTGCTGCACTCAGAAAGCAGGCAAAATTGCCTCCAACCATTCACCCTGACACTGCAGAACTTGCATAGGAAAAACAGCTTGATGACACCATGGATTTACTTGTGAAGATGAATCAAAGGATACTAGAGATGGAAGGAGAATTGGAGAAAGCATGGCAAGGAAGACAGGGAGAATCAACCTCCCAGCCCCCTCAAACTTCTACAACCGTTGGCCCTGCCCCTCCTTCACAAGCAGCAGCATCCCCTCCTGCCATTCTAGCACCAACCACATCCACATCAGCAACAGAGGCAACAGAAGCAACAACAGCAGCAGAATCTAGCATGAGTATGGAGGACTTGATGAAAGTTGTCAAGGAGCTTGAAACTCAAGTGACAGAAATAAACGAAGCCAAGGATAGACTGGCCAAGCTAGAGGCCAGCTATGACAAGTCCAAGATGACAGTGGCAGAAAAGCAGAGAGAAATAAAGGCCTTGGAGGCCAAAGTAAAAACTTTGGAAAAGGAATTGCTTCTAGGAAAGACCTTAGCAGAAATCAAGAATATAATTTGGGCCAAAATTGGCCAATCAATGCATGACCAATGGAGGTCAATCCAGGCAATACATGAGCAAGTTGAACTAATAGGCATGGCTCATGTTGAAATACAAAGAGCCAGAACATCACTAGGAATCATGCTTGAGCAAGCCAATAAAATGATACATTTCCTCAATAACCACACTAGGGAGGAATTGGCAGCTCTAGAAATAAAAAGCAGAACATACACTATCCTGATAGCTAAGAAAGTGCTAACTTCGAAGAATTTCACTCAAACACTAGAAAGAAAATGTCAGGAGATGAAGGCAGAAATTGATGAATTCAGGGCAAAGATGACAGTGTTACAGGATAAAGGACTGCCAAGCCTAGTGACTGGCACAGGACAACTGTTGTCATATAATCAGTATATCACAAGGATCAACAATTATGTTGAGAATCAAATAACAACATCCAGCAGCTCCACAAAAGAAGCAAGGCCTCCCTCTGGGTAGTCTCTGTATGACAAATTAGAAAATCTATTTTTTATTGAGCATGAGATAAATCATCTATTTGAGGTGCCTCCAAACTTCTACAGATATACGGAAGCAGATGAAACACTGGTAAAGATAAGGAGACATCAGCTACCTCCAGCTGATTGGTGGCATGCAATGTTGGAAATTCTGCCCAAGTGATCTCATCATATCATTCCTTTTTTTGAAAATTCAGATCTCAGTCACAGTACAGGTCAGCAGACAAATTAGCACGCAAGTATCACAGAAAGAATCCATACAGTGACTCACCAAAGCACTCAGATAGCAGGCTCAACTAACGCAGAATTAAAGGCACAGCTAACAGCCAACTTTCCTGAGCCAAAAAGTCAAAAGTTGTCTGACAGAAAGATAGCTGCCATCTCAACATTAAATGCTGTAGTTATTTCTTTCATTTACTTTTTGTAAGAGAGTTGGTGGTGCAATTTATTGCACAATAACTCACTATTGAGATATTTTGTAACCCATTTTTGTATATATATCCCCTAAAATAACGTACTGAGGATCGGTTGTAGTGAAACTCTTTCAGAAGAGCTCTATTGTATACCTGTGACATTTTGCTAATACAAATGGTTGGTGGAGTTCCTGGTTCCTATGATGTCTGAAGGTGGAAATGGATGGCTCTGTTGTGTTACAGAATTCCTGTGTCATTTGCTGGAACAATAAGTTATTCTGAACTGTGTATGTGCTTTTCTGTGTATGCCATAATTCATATATTTTCATAATCATAGTAAATAGATAAAAATAATAGCTTAGGATTTGTTTGAACACACCCTATGCTCAATCTCTATTTCTAAATATGTTTTCTTCTAGATTAGCCATGGATATGAATTCTTAATTGCTCACGTCTAAACTAATTTTATCATTGTGAATATTGTTTAAGAATTCTTAACTGCTCTTAAGCAATACTTTCATTTTTTCTTTGTTAGCATGGTGAAAGATTCTCAATTGCCTTTCACTCACTAATTCCATAACTTTATCACAAAATCTAAAAATTGTTCCACAGATGCCTATCTGGCTTTGCAGCAATACTCTGTCTTCATAAACATACTTCAACAGCACACTACTTGGACTCCATTGCCCAATGGCCCAAACTGTTCAGTAAATTATACCTCAGCTATGGTTTGAATTCACCAACCAACCAAACTCAAACAAAACAGTACACCATAACTAGCCTAAAATCATCCACCAAAAAAAGCTAAATCATAAAGAGAGAGCACTCTCTGGTTACAGGTAGGCTAGGACCTGTAACTAAAAGATTGGTTAGTGGTTACCTTGGTCGTATTCCCTTTAGGAAGCAGGGAACAACTTAAGTGATAACAGGTTGGACAGGAATATTCATGAGTTTGTGACACAAGAAAATAGAACTCCACAAGTATCCGAGAAAAGGTGGCTGGATCGCTACGTCTATACGGAAATCCATGAGATCTTCTTCGCATCCTTTCCTTCCGAACTGTGTGAGTGGAGCACGATGTTAGTTGACATCCAGGGAAGGTATAAGCTCTACCAACCGATAATGTGGAATGTGGAATTGGTGCGCAGACTAGAGGCATTAGACGATAAGATCACATGAGATGTGGACCATTGGCTCGACCAGATAATAGGGGGATTTATCACTGAGTTTGCGATAGACACGACTGTGAGCTACAGGGAAGTAGAATGAAGTTTTCTCAAGGGACTGCAAGGTAAGTACATTAAATCTTTGAATACCTGGATTAAGATGTTGTTATGTGAAAAGTAGGCTATGTGAATACATTAATGTTTGGAATGACACAAAGCGGAAAGATCTACAAAGGTAACGAGGAAGTAGGAAACAGTGCCTTAATTTCACCTTTATGAGAGAGTGAAGAAGAGCTTGCTTGGGTCTCTCCGAGATGTACGGTCAATTTGATAAGGTAGCGCATTCTATGGTTACCACCTCCACCCACGCCACCACCCACTTCACCTCCTTCACCTCCATCTCCACCCACTCCACCTCCACCAACCCCGTAGTTCAGCATGGTGAGCGCAATCAAGCTACCCGTATTCAAAGGATTAGGGAATGAGGATCTAGACTAGTTCTGGTTCATGGTAAGAGCAGTGTGGGAAGCGTAAGGGGTCATAAATGACAACATTAAGAAGGCTATATTGGTGAGCGCATTGTAGGATCGCGCATTGACATGGTATATCAAGCACTCTAATGACCACCCAAATGCAGGAATAGCAGAGATCCAGAATGCATTGAACAGAGAATTTAGCTAGCCGAAATCAAAGACATAGTTAATCATTGGGTTCAAATAGATTGCAATGCTTCTAGGAAAGACCCCTTAGGATCTAGATCAGTGGCTGAAGAGTATCATCCGCGAGGCTAATATGATACTCATGGATGCATAGCATCGCACATGGTTTGTGGCATCTCTAACACTGCACCTGATGACAACACTTTCGCAACATAAAATTTCTACCCAGGCTGAAGCGTTGGAAATGGCGATGAGATTGCATGAGACACCAATACAAGATCCAAGGTTGGGAGTTCAACAAATCCACATGTAACTACAAAATCTCTGCCTGGAAATGCAGAGCTTAAAACAGGATAGGGCATCGTGGCCAGAGGCATGCAAGGAAGCATGGTGCGTAAAATGCAAAGCCTAGGGCCATGAAAAAGACAACTATCCAGTATTCGCGAACTACTTGGCAGGAGGGGAGCCAATGTCGTTGAGACTGGAGGCATAGGTAGGGCCAAGTGCAACACCCACATTATGGTGCACGATCTATCAAATAGGAGGAATATGTGATGAATAATTGTCATTTACTACAAAGTATACACAGACTTCCCAACAGTTGTTTTCTAATTTTTGTAGGTCAGTGGGTGATGACAAGTGTAATTGTCGCAGCTATGAGCTAATGATTGATTGGACCCCAACATATCAGATGCATATAGAAATGTGAGCCCTCGACCTAATGACGAGGATGGTGCACACTAGATTTCAAGGGTGAGGTCAAGGATGAGGAGGAATGGGGCTAGGAAGGGGCCGCAGATAGTTAATTTGCTACAATTGCGGAGGACGAGGGCACTACACCCACGATTGTACCAACTCAATGAGAATATCTTGTTCATACTTTTCTCAGCTTGATCATGAAATGATAGATTGTCCTACGTTGATCGCACAAATGTGCAAGAAAGGGGTACTCCAACCTCCCCCAACTCTAAATATCAAAATGATGAGGTTTGAACCACACAAAGAAGACCCAAATGTGAACATGGTGCTCAAAAGCAGTGTGACCACAAGGGAGTATAAGGGGAAGCAGCCTGAGGAAGATATATGGGTTTGTAAGCCTCCTACAAAAGAACCTGAGTTTGACCTAAAACATGCAAAGGAGACATTCATGGAAGCTAAGAAGAGCTTCGCGGAGGCCTCCACTTCAAGTAGTAAGGATCAACCAGAGGCAGGGATGGATCCTTCTATGCTTACTACCTTTTTGGAGACATGCATGGAACTGTTGCATGACAATAAGGCAGGTAAGGGACTACAAGAATTGATCACCAGGTGTGCAGGGTCAAGGGAACTGCACGTAGTACGTAAACTGGGAAAGCATGCATTATGCAGCGGGAGGGAAATGAGATTGACGGTGCAGATTGGCAAATATGAAATGGATCAGGTAATCCTAGACCTAGGTTCGGACGTGAATGTATTACTGAAGCAGATATGGGAACATATGGGTAGGCCCACATTACAATGGTCCCCTATTCAATTACAAATGGTGAACCAACAAAATATTTTTCCCATGGGGAGGTTACAAGGGGTAACTATTGATATCGAAGGCATGAGCACACACATGGACTTTGAAGTAATAGAGATTGTCGATGACAACAATCCTTATCCCACGTTGCTAGGAATAGACTGGGCCACTGATATGAATGGAGTCATTAACTTGAAAAAACGGAAGACGATATTCGAGAAAAAGTCCCTATGTGTACTAGTTCCGCTAGACCCAGCCGATGGAGCATGCTACATTGAACCAATGTGTGACGAGGAAAGCGACAATGAGCTAGATTGTATTTACCAGACAACAGTGCGAGACCAAGATTGGGTGAACTTGACTGTAGATGGGAGAATCTCGTGGGAGTGCAATAGCTCCTATAGTTCAAATTCAGATGAAGAAATAGAACATTGGGAGAACTAGTTGAATGAAGTGACAATGTTGAATTGCAATGAGATGATTAGATCACTGCGTTGCGTGACGACAAAGGCAAGGGAACTGCCAACATATGATGGAGTAACAGTAGTGGATGAATTCTTGGACAAATTTGAAAGTGTAGTACCAGAACAGTAGCGGCACGGTGCACTAGAATGGGCGTTGCATGTAACACCCTCACGATGGTGGATTACACATCAGAAGACCATTGTAAATTGGTGCGAATGTAAAAGACGGTTG
This sequence comes from Pinus taeda, assembly GCA_000404065.3. Taxonomy (NCBI): domain Eukaryota; kingdom Viridiplantae; phylum Streptophyta; class Pinopsida; order Pinales; family Pinaceae; genus Pinus; species Pinus taeda. The sequence continues at coordinate 134,251 of APFE031094268.1, read as the reverse complement.
TACTTACGGTTTGGAAGCCCCAAACATCGAACGAGAGCCAGGCAGCGAGGACAAAGCAACTTGCGCGCCCACCTATGTCGATGGGTGTAGAGTGTGTTATGCAAGCACATCCTAGACTAAGGATAAAAAATTAGAACTAGACGTGATAGCAGGAAAAGCTACGCGCACCACAAAGATTCCATGTTGGAGCATTCAAAAAGCTATGCAAAATCATGAATAGAGTTCACCAGGTGAGATGAACTGACTGGGACCTACATGTACCAGCGGTTCGATGGGCCTATAAGGCAATAAGCAAAAAACGGAGCACGGAAGTGATCCCAACACTAACAAGAAGAGATGAAACCATAAGAGCAGAGAAAAATCCCCCTAAAATAGCTCTCACAATTCAGACAGCATGCAAGGACCAAAACAAAGAGATTATGTACCCATGCAAGGACGAACATATGTAGATTCAAGAAGCCATTCAGTGAGGGAACCTTGAGCTTCACGAACTCGAATAATATTGGGTATGACTGAAGCAGAAAAGCATGATAATAGACATGGAAATAAGAAAACTAGAAACCAAAATTGCACAAGCATGTCGCGTTGATAGAAGGATAGGACAAGATATGGGCAGCGATAGCCTCGCATTAGAAGATTGTCGCCGAGAATTTCTGGCCCTGCTACCATGGCTGCAACCACACATTACTAGCCAAAGTAAACAGGGGAGCGCACTGCAAAAGGAGGAATGTGGGGTGCTAACTGGTGAGAGGGTAACTAAGGATGGTGAATTAAAGCCTCGCACTGGTGGTGCGACCACTTGACTATCTGTAGGGAGCACAATCTCAATGCTCCAAGTAGTTGAAAGAGAGTGCAGGACTATAAAAGAGTATGTATGGGAGATGCACGAGATGGAGTTTTCACGTAGGATTAGGCCAACACAAGGTTCGTAGCCACGCATGGGGGGCTGCACTACTGCACAAGTGGGCTGGGAGGTGACCATTGGTGTTACTTCTCATGACAAGAGGTCCAATTTAAGGCAAAACAGAGCGGGTGGTGGGAAATTAAGACATGAATTAAGAGCTAGATTTGGAATGATCTACTGCCAAGAAGGCATTAATGATGCAGAAGTGGGGGGAAAGGTCAAATTCAAATTCAAAAGATGCTATAAAGCCCCTAGGGCTAGCTCTAAGGCAACACTTGGTTGCTTGAGAATTGAGCAAGTACAGAGCATTGAACATCGTGTACTCTTACCATCCTCAAGAGTAGACACAATGATGGATGCTAGAACAAGAGTGTGATTCGTTGAAGTTACCGCGGAGCTCCGTATGGCCCATGTGGAGCTTGGAGAGGTGGTAGCTGCGCCAGAAGTTCCAAAATCACCGCACACACCACGACCACAGAAAGATAAGAAAACAATGGGGTGAGTCTGTGTATCGCTAAGAAACCCACAGTTTGGTAAATTATCAATGGCCAACAAGGGAAAAGTCGTCACCATTGAAACAGAGGAAGAGGAGGAAGACTTGCAGACCCTGATTTCCCAAATTGAGGTACAAAATAATGAGCTAGAGGATGCCTCCCAAAAGCATTCCATGACAATGTTACCTCCTTACATCCCCCCGTGGAAGGGGAAAGCCAAGGTACTAAAGGACCTGGAGGCCACAAAGAGTGTGGTCTAGACCCTGCTCCTCCTCGATGATATAAGTTTTGAAGGTCTGCCATTGGGACAAGTACCTACTATGAAGTTCAAAGATTGGGACCTCATGGACACCGAGAATTTCTCACAGTTGGTTGCGGAGAAGTTAATTAAGTAGAAATGGTTGTGCGGTGTGGAGAAGGCTAGGTTACTCCATCTATGATGGATACCCCACTACCACCGTGTACCCATCACTATTTTTGTCATCAAGTAGCTGTTATGCTTGGTGCATGATGGGTATCTCTAGCTGGAGGAGTCAATTCCCATCACGGCCGATTTGATTCACTGAATTTATCGACTGCCAGTCAAAGGAAACGACCCCGCGCCCACAACAGGAAAAGGCAGCGACTTGGCCCTCATAGAAGCTATGAAGGCCAATTATAACTAGAAAAGAGAAATCGGGGGTACGCAATAGCAAGTATTAAAGACCAAGGGGTGCACGTAGCCACCTAGCTATTGGCTGACAAGCTAATGAGGAAATGTCGTGCCGACGAAGTACCAACGTCTATGATTGCGTTGGCAGAGAAATGCGCAGAGGGGGTCCAGTTCAACTAGGTGTAATTCCTAAGTGACAAATTCTTAATGAATTGCAGGGAGGCCCAGGAGCAGGGTAAGACCTTCCAATATGTGTGGTTGTTCTTATCCATCCTATCAGTTGAAGGGGAGTTGCCGGTGGATAGCTAGTTTCCCACTACCCGAGGGTGACCTGCCCAAAGCCATGAGGTACACCTCGCTTTGGGCTACAAAAGACATGAATAGGATTCACAAGATAAAGGTGTTCTGGGTGTTCGTGGAGGCGAGCATCTGAACCTGGATCAACCATAGACTGCACTTATCCCCTGCAGTTCATAACAGCCTGCAAAGCGCAGCAAAATTCAAGGCAGATATGCATAACATGTATATCTAGGCATGTAAGGATCTAGCATGAAAATGAGTGAAGCTTCTGTTCATTGCAATGGAAAATGTGATCTTCACAGTGATGGAGTCATGGCCTCTAGAGTGGTGCACCCCAGACTTAGCAGAAATGGAAAAGGTCGCAGCTCAACAACGAAAGAAGGACACCAAGTTGTGCCTTGCGCAATTGGTTGAGAGGAAGCACCAGGAGCAAGAAGCAACAAATTCAATAGAAGGCAATCGATGCAGCAGCAATAGCACAGACAACAGAGACCACAACTACACCAACCAGAGAGGCCAAGGAAGGCCAGGAGATTTCCTCGAGGTAGCATACCGAGGAAGTGGATATGGAGGAGGACCGCACAAACCCCAGTACAACATCAACACAAATCAAGTGATCGCGTGATCCAGAGAAAACCGTCCCTATGAAGAAAGGGAAAGCCACAAAGACATCTGACAACCTGATCATGCTCACAGAAGGTGATCTATTGGATATCAACAAAACGGTTTAGGAAGTTACAAAGGGCGCACTCCAAGGATTATGGATAGAGTAGAAAACTGTGTTGGGGGTGCTCAACACATAGCTACAAGGTTTACAGGTATAGTACCCCCAAACAAGCACAATGGCCCAGTATGTCGCTGGAGGAACCATTGAGGCCGAATAGTTGTTGCGCGCTTGTATGGGTAACACCTTCATCTTGCCCGAAGGAACATTAGCAGTAGCAAGTGAGGATGACCGAGCTGCGATGAGAAGCATGAGAGGCGTCGACTTGAACTTGTCTGCCTTGCCATGTGAAATACTATACCAGCTGCAGGATGGGATCATCACCGAACTCTACACCCAGGAAGGCCGAGTGATCCAAGTCTTGCATGAGTAGAAATCAACATGGACCAGCTCAGCATCTAGAGGGATGCATTGGTTGCGTAGGCTAGCAGATTGGAGCAGGCCGTAGAGGATGCATCCAGGAGCATTCCAAAGTTGGCCATGTTGGTAGAGCTACCAGCAATGGAGTGGGTTCACAGATTGACAATTGGAGTCTGCGAGGCCTGAGAGGCAACGACAAAGGTTCAGTTGGAGCTGAACCTTCAAATCGTTGAACTACGATTGAAGGCACAGCCCTCCACACCTCCAAAAGTTAGAAAGTAACATGCCTGCACTATCTAGATGGGGTTGGAACAAATTGGCTAGGTGACACAGGGGTGCACTGCAATGTTGGAGAAAGCACTAACCATATTGACCCACCTACAAGAATACCCAAACCTACAACACCTAGAGGCAGAGGCGCGCGAGTTGTAGTAGGAGTATGATAGTGTCTAGGGCACCATGTAGATGATTGCCCTTACTCAATGACTTACTAGACTACAGCAAGCAAGGGCACTGAAGGACCGATTAAATGTCACACACCAAAAAGAAGCCCTGCTTAAAGCACGCATCCAGTCATGGATCGATGAAGCGTTCACAATCACAAATACCATTGAAGGGAAGCTAGCACAGATGCAGGAACTGGATACGGTTGGATAGGAATGTGACCCTACTCATGAAAATTCAGAGATACACATGCAACAAGTACAAAAGGCAGCAGAATAGTGTGCTGCAGACACCCAATATGGGCGAGACTTGCTGCATGGACTTCATGCAAAGATCACCACACTAGCAGAGTGACTCGAGGATGAGTCACAATGATTGTGTTGGGGGCATGTTGGGTAGCGGATCCCCCCATAGCATGTTTTTGGGGCTTGAAGCCTGAATTTTGGTCAAGTATAATGTAAAGACCCCATGAAATGTGGGCACGGAGCACAAGAGTCTAGAGTTGTCCCCCCTAAGATAATGTAATTTAATGTAAAGTGTGTCAGCCTGCCCATGGTACACAGACCATGGGATTGTATAAATAGAGTGAGGCTCTAAGTGTAAAGTCAATCTTAGTTTTGACAAGTAATAGATAGATGTGAAGGCATGGTTAGAAGTAAGAAGTAGATTTGAAGGTTTTGGGTCATAGTGATAGGTAGAGGCTCTGCAACTGAGTGCGCAAAGGCCTAGTAGAGTCTGCAGCTGAGTGTGCAGACCCCTGCAGCTGAGTGCATAGGGCAGAGTTGGGATTGTACTTGGACAAAGAATTAATAAAAGATAAGTTGATTCTGAAATATTGTGTGTCTATGCTTCTGTTATATTTATTCATCTCTTTACAGTTTTATGATTGCGCACACTTGTTAGGAATTTTGAATGATTAATGAGAATATTGGGCTCAAACAATTAAGTTAAGATTTATAATAATAGCACAATAAGGATAAAGGATCTAGATAGCACCTCTTTGTGCTCTTTACAAAGCTACACAGAATGATCCAGGTGGATGTTGGTGGCCACCCACCTATCCCATTTGGACCCCCACAACTGTCTCTTTCAGTTTTTCAGTTTCCATAATTGTAGCAAAGTTTACTATTTTTAGCAGTTTTTCGGGTCCTAAACTTCTGGAGCTGTTTTGAGGCCCTAAACGACGTTTTTTGGGCAATTAGGGGGCAACCTGGGTCCATGGACCAATGTTTCCCTTCCCAAAGTGGTAGTTCTCGGATAGATCTTTGTAACGAGCTATCATACGCATCAAAAGGAGATCATATGCCAAAGTTACGACCCCGGGAAATTGATGTACCAATTTACCCAAAACGGTGCCCAGAATTTGGTGTTTCATCTTCTAGGGTTAGGTTTTGGAATGTGAAGGGTTTTCCATTGTTTCTCAACAATAAATAGGCCTTCGAGCCTCATTGTAACACAGTTCGGAACAGTTCAGAGGCATTTAGCCGCCACATCTCTTCTCAGAGATAAGCTACCATCGCCCTAGCTGGTTTATTTCCATTTCTGGTTGTAAGCATATTTCGGTATTTTCCATTAAAGAAATGAAGTATTATTTCCATTGCATCTTTGTGTATATTGTTATCTCTGTATTTTGTTGCGTTCTTGTTTAAATCTGGATCAGGCAGATGGTGGAGGAAATAGAGTTGGGGCATTGTTGTATTGGGACCTCCACCCCTGGTGTGTTGTATTCCACTAAGGTTGTGGTAGAGCGTAAGGTTGAAATGACTGGTTGGCTGGCTGGGAATGATACTTAGATGCATAGGACCAAGGAGGGGGTGTATACCAGGAAGCATGAGCAGGGGGTCCCCAAGAAGGTATAGTTGTGTTTTGGTTGGGGTTGTAATATGCATGGGATGACCCTTACATGACCTTATGGTATTGTCTACGCCCAGGAGGTCTCCTTTGGTTAATGTAGCAAAGTTATTCAGTGACCCCTTCAGCTCCTTGATATACAACTTTGAGCCCGGGTAAAGAAGGGAACTTATCTATGGAGTGGTTTCCTTCACAAACCAAGCAAATTTCAATATAGTTCAATGGACATTCGTTCCTAGGATGCCTCCTAGTGCATCTAGGACAAAAGATGGCCAAGGCTCTCTTTTCTTCCTCTTGCTTCCTTTCAATGTTCATGGTGTCCATTTGTAAGGCAAGGGTTTGAGCATCTCGCTTTTGAAATCTTCCAACATATTTCCAATTTCACCCTTGATGGATGAGTTGAAAGATCATGTACTGGCCATAGGTTGACTACCCCTACCCTTTTTCCTAGCCTCCCTAGAATGGTTTCTAAAGACAATATTGATATCCTCATAGGGTAATTTGTAGATATATCCTCCTGCTAACAAATGTAAGGTATCCAGAAGATCTTCTCATACTCCCCTGAGTAGGACTAGCTTTAGTGACTCAGGGTCAAGCGTGCACCTGGCCCTTTTGTAACTGAGTTGGAATCTTTCTTCGTAGTCTTCTAAGGATTCATCCTAGCCTATGGTCATCCTAAAAAGACTTCTTTAGTATCCTTTGACCTATAGTGGTCCTGATATTTTTTGTTAAAGGCCTGTTGCATCTGAGCCCAAGTTGTGATTATATCTCCAGGTAAGCCCATGAACCAACACACTGTTGCATTCTTGAGGGTAGATGGAAATAGTTTTAACTTTTTCTCACCATCTGGTATAGCCATAGGTTCGGCATATAACAAAAAACTCAAATAGGAAAGTGTCGGGGTCCTCTATGGTCAAGCCATGGAAATGAGGTAGGGAAGAGGGGCTTATATTCTTCATCTTAGTGCCCCTGTTGGTTTCCCTAATGGGGAAGGCACCCTCAACTCTCTCTCTATTCCCTCTATAATTTTGGTTTTCAGCCATTGGTTTAGTAGGAATGGGTTTCTCTTCTTCTTCTTCCCCTGTAGATTCTTCAAATATGTCAAGTTGCTCACCTAAAGGTTCCTCCAGTTCACAACCACCGAAGAAGAGAGAAGGGTGGCTATTGGATGCAATGGGGTATTTGGAAAAAAATTCCCTAAGTTGTCCCTATTCCTACGAGGCATGAAAGGAAATGTTTTTGGGTTGGTTTTGTATTTTATAAAACTGGAAAGTACTTGCAGAAATGAAATTGTTGATTGAATGAAAATCACTTCCAGAACGAAAAAGCTACTTGCTGAATTGAAATCCTACTTGCAGAATAGAAATGAAAATAGATAATGGAAAATGGAAGAAAGGAAGCAACTAGATTACTTTTGCATAAATAAACTAACAGCAGAATATTGAAGACAAGAAATAGAAGAAAAGAAGCAGTAATCACATTCTACTTAGACACCTCCCTGGAAACGGTGCCAAAAAGTGATGAGCACTAGTATTGCAGGAAGGATGCTACAAATCCTTAGCTACCAGCTTTATTTATCAACCCGAGGTTCGTACAAACTTGGAGGTGATAGTGTTGTATGCACAAGTAAAAGTGAAAGTCTTGCCTGTTGTCATTGTTCGTTTGTTGAGAGACCTCAGGGGTTCCAAGCCAGACTTCTATAGAGTCAGAAGAAGCTTGATTCTTTGATGGAAGGAGAGAAAATCTACTCTAAGAGAGCTACTCTACTACATTAATGAAGAAAACAACATGTAATGCAAAATCACACCATCTCTTAATTAACCATTTAAACAACTATGCTAAGCAGAATTGTTAAATCAACACTAAACAAATGCTACTAGCTAAGTTGTAGAAGTAAAAAGCATCAAACCATCCTAGTGTGTAAGCAAAAAAAACTAAACTCAATTTGTTTTCACTTTTTTTTTAGGCAAAATCAAGTATGCAAATTAATTGTTCTTGTGGATGTGACAGGTGAATGGAAGGTGATGGAGGATGGCTAGAAGTTTTATGAAGTGGTTGGATGGTGTGGAAGGGTCCTAGGAGGCTTTGTGTGACTTCCTAGAGTTTTCCCATCAATTCGGCCAAAAAAAAAAAGTCGTTACAAGAAAACCTATAGGATGTACTAGAAACCTACAAGATGATCATGTAGGAATTATAGGAAACCTATAGGATATAGCCGAGAGCTAATTTTGAGGTGTTATATGTGTTGGGAAGCTTGGGAAAGGTGTATGATGAGTGGAATGGGGTGTTAGAAAGTCTAGGATCACTCAAGATTCAATATACAAGACAAGAGATGGTTAGATTCACTCAATGTAACTAGGTGAATTTCAATGAAAAATGATAAAAAAAACTAGTGAGGGTGATGGTGGAACAAGAGATGGCTAAGGTGGATGAAGTGGAAGGTAGATTCTGGTGTGAATTCTGGGTCTCCTCCTCATGTACTTGTTTTTCTTAAAACATGTGTGTCTTCCAAGTTTTGTACCTCTAAGATAGTAGTAGGTCAAGCTACCAATGCTAGAGCATCTAAAATAATTGTTTTGGGGGTTTTTGGTTTTAATTTTGGAAGACCAATGAAAGAAGACAGATGAAGGATTGAAGTAATTAATCCTTTGGGTTATATTAATACTTTAGCAGAGGGCTGCTGCAATGCATTACAAAGTGATATAAATCAAAAATAGTGGTGAGTAGAAGACAGCAAAAAATATGATTATCACAGTTTCCAGACTATAAAACAGAACAATCATAAGTTGGAAAACCTTCTGAACTACGTTCAAAAGATTCAAGGCAGTATACTTAAGCTTACAAAAGATGTTGATGATTTATTAATTAGAGGGGATTAGCTACACAAACAGTTGCATTAATCCAATCTCTTGATAGATAATCACTTCAGGAGCTTATAGGAATAAATTGAAACTCTAATTGTTCCTACCTAGATATCTCTATAAGTCAAAAGCATATGAAGAAATAGCATAATGATTGAAAACTGGAAAAACTTATAGGATAACACAAAACTGTGTAAAACCAGATTCAGAATCCTCTGCTTTGTATTAAGGCCCCAGAAAGATTGAGTACATCAAGTGTCTACAAAAGCTTCCTTTCAAAGGTGGCTTCCAGGTTCAAAGTAGTAAAAACAGTCACAACTTTACAAGCAATTCTCTATGAATCTTGAACTTTGAACCCATAACATCTCAAGAAGAGAGTTATTTATACAATAATAAAACTAAAAATATCTTAAAATTGTTTAAGATTTATCCAAGGAAAGGAAAAGATCTTCATGCAAGAATATAGGGGCAGCTCTTCGAACTGTTTCTTGTTGTCCCCTTTATTCAGGCTGTGCTAGCTTTTGTATGATGTTTTCCCCCTTTAAGCTGATTGATTGTTTGTATCCTTCACGCTCGCTGATTCCTTCAGTTAAATCTTTTATCTGACATTCTTTTAAACTCTGTGAATATTCTTTGACCTGGCTGAGTGACCTTTACTGTGCTCCTTTCTACCTTTACTATGCATTCAAGTTTTTACTATGATTTTACAGTTTTTCACTCATATTTTGTCTTCAAACCGTTATGCAAGCTTTTTTTATAAGCCTCAAATGACAATTTTCTTACTTCCAAAACACATAAACTGTTTAAGACAATTTTAGGTGGCAGAGAAGGTCTTCATTGGCTTTGAAAGGCTTATTGCAAGGAGTCTAGGGCATATCGGAGGGTGAAACCATGATTTAATGGCCGCAGATCAACTATGGAGGCTATGCTATGTAAAATAGGTAAAACAAAGTAAAAATGGCCTTTTTATATGTTTAATGGAGAAACAGTTAACTTTTTAACTATCAGGTGAAGGTGAACAGTAATGGAGCGAAAAAAGGAATATGGAGGGATTAATCATGGCGGGAATAGCTTAATTATGGGTTAAAACAAAGATTAATGTTAAATGAAGACTTTTCGGGTCATTTCTTCCTATAAATCGAAAAACAATTTAACACAAAAAATCTTCACAAATCTCATATGGCAGACCTGAAATTTTATTAACTCAGGCCGATAATGATATCGGATCCAAGCTAATATTGCATATCACAATCAGAGTTAGGCAGAGGTAATGGCTTTGTTCAGGACTTGCGACAAGAGGTTGATGCGATGTGTCATTAAACTGTAATATATATATGGTCGGGTCCGTGTCTATCGCAATCGGAGATCAAATATCGCAAAGGCAGAGGATGTTGCTTTGGTTGGGAATTGCAATGAGGCCAGATGTGATGTGGCAGTAATATGTAATATATATGCGTTGGGTCCGAGCTTTGATATCGCAATCAGGGATCGCAATAATGGAGGGTTATGCTATAAGCCAGGTCTTTGCGATGGGGTGGATACAAAATGGTATTAAACTATGCCATATATCGCATTGGGTCTGGATCATTCATTGCATATTGTAATGCAGGGGTGTATGCATGTTTAAAGGGTTCTGCGATCCCGCCGATGTGATGTATGTTTAAATACATAGCTTTATTAATAAAACTATGGTATATGCATGTTTAAAGGCCTGTGGTCCTGCCGATGCGATATTTGTATAGAATACATAGTTTTTAATAAAGCTAAGGGTTTTCGGTATATTATATTAAAGGAGCAAATATATACGGGAAAGGGGATTTTTAGGAGTTTAATACACAAGTTAATGTTAATATGAAAATATAGCGGAAAAGGGGAATAACACTAAGTATAATGCTTTTATGAGTTGATTTGACTTTTCATATAAGCATTTACACTTAGGGTAAATATATTTTATGGGTTTTTTATGTAACAAAGGATTTTACATGTAAAAAGGGTTTTATGGAAATGAATGAATATGAATGTATGAAGGGAAATTAGTAAATATATGAATGAATGGAGATGAATGGGAAGTTAATTACTTGATCAAGTAGACGTTCATTTGCCTTGTATAATTGCCTCATGAGCATAGAAACATGATAAATGTACATTTTGTCCAATCAACCATTAAACTTCTGCAACCTTTCTCTACTTACCCTTTGCTTATCCTATCATATTTTCTTCACTTAGTGGGTGCATTTAAGCTAGAAAACCCTTATCCTTTCTTCTTATTTAACAAAAACAAACTATCTAAATCTACCCTTATAACTTCCAAGGGCTCAGATTAAATTGATGAGCACCTTATTATTCTCTACCTAACCATTGATCTACCAAGATTAAATAGTTTGGCCAGATCTTTATTCTCTAAGTAAAACATCAAATTTAAAGCATGAAGTAGTCAAGATTAAACGGTTTGACTGTCATGGATTGTGGCATTTAAAACAAGCTGCACACATCCATTATTTTGTAGAAACGGAGTAGTGGCATTTAGACTTGCTCACTTTCAGAGTTTATTTGTTTTCTTTCTACCTAACATTTTCATTTTGCCTTGATTTTTTTAGAGAAGCTAACCTAACATTTTCTTTGATATGGACATCATCATCAATATTTATTTTTCAACTAACATTTTATTCACCATAGTTATGTCCATATCCTAACTTAACATTTTTTTAGATATTCTATCCTATCGAAATAAAAAAATGCTACAACATTGGTTCCATCTGGGGACTACTTTCTCCTGTAGAATGCAGAGAACCTGCAGATTTATGTGCCTTCTCCTCAGGCTATGGATTCTTTGCTATAAAAAATCACACTGACATCTTGGAAAGTGAAAGAAAACTGGAGTATTTACAATGAAAACTATTTCAACTTCTCAGTATTGAATGTAGTGTTTGAGAAACCTTCCATTTACAGGATAAGTGGAATATAGCACCTCAAAGTTTTGCAACACAAAAGCGTTGTTACCCTTTACTTCAAAAAATGCTAAACGTCCAAACAATAAATTGTCAAATTTTCCATGCTTTCCTTTCTCTTCTCTCCTGGCATCCCATCTTAGAACTAGATCACCTTCCTTAAAGTCCCTTTCCCTAGCTCTTCTATCAAATAGGACCTTCATCTTATTCTGATATTTCCACAATTTGTATTGAATTTCATCTATGTTCTCATTAAGTTCAATAATCTGATTTATTCTTCTAAAGAAATCATCAGGTTCATCTATTGCATCCTATAGAAATTTTAAAACTAGGAAGGCCAAATTGGTAAGGAAGATTGCATCTTTCCCGTAGACTAATTGAATGGAGATTTACCAGTTGATCTCTTTGGAGTAATTCTATTATCCCATACTGCATAAATCAAATGTGAATCCCAACTCTTCTTATGATTAGCTAGAGTCTTTTTTATTACCTTTAACAAGCTTTTATTTGATGATTCTGCAAGGCCATTACCTTGAGGGTAGTATGGAGTTGAATGATGTAACATAATCTGATATTTATGGTAAAATTCAATCATTTTCACACTAGAAAAAGCTATTGCATTATCAGTGACAATTTGAGTTGGGCAACCAAATCTAGCTAAGATATTCTCTTCAATAAACTTAATTATTATTGCATCAATAGCATTTCTGACTGGAATTGCTTCCACCCATTCAGTAAAGTAATATGTTGCAGTGAGGATCCATCTATGCTGATTACTTGAAGTGGGGTGAATCTCTCCAATAAAATCTAATCCCCATTGAGAAAAAGGAGCTGAAACTATTGATGGAATGAGTGGAAGAGCTACTAATTTCTATTTTCCAGCAAACATTTGGCAACGAACAGAACCTCTTACCTTTTCCCCTACTTGTAAAAATAATGTGGGCTAATAAAATCCTCCCCTTAGAATCCTCTATGTTGTAGTTCGCCAAGCATAATGTCCCCCACAAAATCCTGTATGAAACTGATCAAAGATTCCTTCAGTTCCAGATTTTGTTAAGCATAAGAACAAAATGTTAAGTGGATCTTTCTAGTATAAATTTTCATTTATAATGCAGTACTTGACTGATTTTAACTTGAGGGTTTTACACTAGGTTTTGGAGAATGATGCTAGACACTCAAAATGGATCAAGAAATTTACAATATCTTGATACTAGTTTGACAACAAATATTTTTCATCAATGTGTATAGGACTGATCTGCTTTGAAGGTAGAGGTTCTTATGGATTCTTCCCTCTAGGATGAAGGGAAGGTTCTTGTGGATTCTCTCCTTCTGCAAGGATAGAAGGTTCTTATGTATTCTTCCCTTGTATTTCTAAAACAGAATTGATTCCAAGTACTTTGAAGTTGGATTCAGCTAGAATCTTAGCTAATCCTTGACCTTTTACTAGCTTGGTAGTCTTGATAGTTAGATAAAACTCTAGAATTTGAGTGATCCATCTACCTCTTTTACCATCGGTCTCTGGTTGGGTTAAGACAATTTTGACAGCACTATTTGGGACATAAGTAGTAATAGGTGATTGTAAGACATACATTCTAAATGACTTCATGGCTTGAATGAGGGCATAGGCTTGCTTCTCAATGATGTCATACTTAAGTTCAACATCTCTCATAAACTTGCTGAAAAAGGCTATTGGTTGGTCATGGGAATCTTCATTTTTCTTTGATAAAACAGTAGCAAGGGTTGTTTTAGAGGAAAAAGAGAAAATACTAAATGGCTTAGTATAATCAGGGCTAGCTAAGGTGGGAGCTTCGGAGATAGCCATTTTTATTTGTTCAAATGCATGCCTAAAAGAAGGAGTCCATTTGACTTCATGATCCTTTCGGAGCATGTCTGTTATATCCTTCACTATCTCTGCATAATTTGGAATAAATCTCCTTAGAAAATTAATCTTGCCTAGAAAAGCTTGAGTCTCCTTTCTGTTTCTACATAAGGTCAATGCTTCTATGGTAGATACTTGTTTGGGATCAATTACTGCTCCCTCCTTCGAAATTATATGGCCCATCAGTTTTCCTTATTTAATAGAAAACAAGGACTTCTTTGGGTTCAGTGATATTCCAAATTTTCTACACATGTCAAAAAATTTCATCAAGTGCTTTAAATGTTTTTGATCAGATTTAGAAAAAATGGTTATGTCATCAAGATAAATAACCACAAATTTATTTACCTGACCCATAAAAGCGATGTCCGTAGCTCTCTGAAACGTTGCTCTAGCATTGGTTAAGCCAAATGGCATCCTTGCATACATGACTGTACCGCAGGGTGTAGTATAGGTTGTTTTCTCTTTGTCTGTTGTATCAACGTTCACCTTATTATAACCTAAAAAACCATCAAGCATAGAAAGTCTTTGTGCCCCTAAGACCATTTGCAATAACTGGTCCATTTTGGGCAAAGGATAATTATCTTTTAATGATGCCTTATTTAGATTTCTAAAATCCACACAGAGTCTTATTTCTCCATTTTTCTTTCTAAGTGGAACTAGATTTGCAACCGAGTTAGAATATCTAAGAGGGAGGAAGATCTGGGCATTTGACATTTTCTTAACCTCTCGTTCTATAGTTGGTAGAAGGGCTGGATTTATCCTTCTAAGCTTCTGTTGATACGGTTTTGCTTCTGACTTCAAAGGAATATTGTGGTGTATTCATGATGTATCATAGGTCTTTAAATCAACATAAGTCCAGGCAAAAACGTCCTTATAATTTTGCAGTAATTTAAAATACTGAGCTTTGATTTCTAGGTCTAGAGATGTGCATAATTTGATGTTTTTAATATCTTCAACAGTTCCAACATTAATCTATTCCATTTCATCTTTTGAAGAAATAGACAGCGGGTTTTGGAAAACATCATTTTGATCGAATAATTTTTCTAAAGAAATGAGTCCCTTTGGAATAAAATTATTACATAATTGGATAATGTCATGATTAGAAATCCGGGCTTTAAAATCTGAAATATCATTTCCTTCTGTGTTTTTATTTATTTCAGCTCTATCTTCATCAATTTGCAGAAATGAGAAATCATCTATTACTTACAGAAATGATTTCAATTGTTCATCATCTTCGAATATTTGCCAATGTTTCAGGTTATCTGGGATAGATGGCCTGTATTTGACTTGAATCTGATAGAGTACATCAGTATGATCAAGAATTTTAAAAGTGCTAGCAAAGACAGCTAAGGCATCTGCATGAACGTTGTAATCTCTAGGAATGTGAGTCAAATTAAATGCATCAAAAAGATTTTCACTGAATCCCATACCTCATTTTTGTAGGACCTAAATCTAGGGTGCTCGGTCTAGCAAACATTCTTTACTTGATTAACAATAAGTTCAGAATTGGTAAAAACACTTAAGTTCTAAACTTTTAAGCTTTTGGCTAAATTCAATCCTAAATGAAAATCTTCGTATTCAGCAACATTATTGGTAACTTCGAAGTCTAATTTACATGATTGTGTTATATTTTCCTTTTTAGGTGAAATTAAACAATTCCAGCTCCTGCCCCATCTTTTGTGCAAGAGCCATCAAAGAACATTTTCCAAATATCAGTTTGGTTTGGTTTAGGACTTTCAACTACTTCTTTAATCTTAACCGGAGTTTTATGTTGGCTTGAAGTGAGTTGGAAACAACCAAAGTCTTGATCTATTGCATAAATTGGATGGTTCCTTGGCTGGTCAATCTTACAAACAGTATGTGCAAATCTTACCTCTCTATATAATCTCAACTACTCTCCTCCATAAACAGGAATAGTAGCATATGACATGTACATCTGTAGAGTTCCCCCTAGTTTGGCACATCATGACCTAGAAAGGAGCATTCCAAACTTGGGAGGGATATCTGTGACAACAATATCAAGTACTACACTCTTTATTGGAATTTGGGCAAGGGTAACCTCTAGATCCTTAACCAGTCCTAAACAAGGCACCCTTTTGGAATCAAAGGTGTACAGGTCATGATAGGATTTAGCGATATTGAGTTTCAAATGGTCCATGATGGATTTTGGCATAAAGTTGTGTGATGCTCCTGAATCAAGCATACAATTGTATAACATGGAGTTGTTTGTTTTAAGAGTTACATACAAATGAGGCACTATCTCATTGCTCATGTCTAAACTAGGGCCAAAAATTACTGCTGGTTTCTCATCTTATAGACTTATGGCATCACCTTCTGCATCAATGGAGGTATTTTGAATCCATTTTGTCACTTGTCTTTTATAACCAGGGTTTTTAGAAAGTTCTGACAATGGAATTGGGATCTTAACCCTCTCTAATTCTTTTTCAACATTAAGTGCAATCAAAATGTTTTTACCAGCTTGGGAAGTATCAATTGACTGATATAATGGGTGAATAAGAGTTGTTTAAGCTTCAACAGTTTTGGTACGTGGTTCAATTATTGGGGTTTCCTTTGGAGGTCTCCCACGACCAGGTCTAGGTCTAAGATCATACCTCTTATTTAATTTTTCAATTAAAAATTCAGAAAAAGCATGATATTTAGATACCTATGCAGCGTCCTGTTCTTCTTGAACCTAATTCTGTTGTGAGAGAGGAATGATGGCTGTTTGATTGGAAGAAGAATCTATACTATTAATATCTTCAGTAATTGTCATAATATTATCATTAGGTTGTTGGTCATCTATGAATAGAGGAGTAGGAACCTGTTGATCATTGGTAGGTATCTGAAGAATTTGTAGTGGTTGGTTTCTTTTATTCTGACTTTGATTTTGGTTTTGAGGTCTAGCAACTATTTGTTGTATGGTCCTAGGTTGGGTCTCAATCTTTGAAATCCTATTTTATGGGTTTCTAAGAAGAGATGTTATTTCATCTATTTTCGAGTCTTTTGATTTAGTCTTATAGGAACTAGAGGCTTCTTGAATAGATTTAAGTTTCCTTTAGGCCTTTTCTTCCTTAAGTTTTAAAGAAGTTGAGGTTGCCCTATTTGCTTCTACTTCTATAGTGTTTGTTTGCATATCTTCAAGAGTTCTTGAAGTTCTCTCATGTAGCATAACAACACAGGCATCATCGAAAGCTTTTGTAAATCTAGACTTAGTTGCTACCATAGGAGGCTTACAACCAGCAGGCATTCTGTGATAGAGTTTGTTTAATCTCTTGATGAAATCTGAAACTGGTTCACCAAAGTTCCTTTTAAGCTCTTCAAATTATGTGAGGAAGTAAAGAGGATCCTTTTTAACACCCCACTAATTTTTAAATATGGTTGTAAGCTCTTCCCAATTTCTAATGGTAGTTGTTCGTAACTGCCTAAACCAAATCCTCACATTTCCTTCAAGTGACTGTACAAACAATCTCATATAAACATTCTCTTGCTCAATATTCATATTGTCTACAAAATATATGAAAGCTTAAAGATGGTCCTCAGCTAAGGGACCAATTTCTCCATTGTACTTGGGAAGGTATTTTAAATACCCAACTGGGAATGCCTCAAGGTTATTAGGGAAGACTAAGGCAACATATCTAGCCTGTATAATAGGTTGGAAAGCCATGACAGCAGGTGGTGTATGAGGTGCTTGAGGTGTATGAGGTTGTCTAGGTGGAGTATGAGCTGTTTGTGTGGATGTAGAGGATGAAGAAGAAGTAGAGAAAGAAGATGGTGATTTAGGGGTAGATAAACTAGTTGGAGGTGAAGGAGGAGGAGATCTCCTGAAAGACTTGAAAGGAGTCCTAAGAACTAACTTTGGGACGTATAAAGGAATACCTTCTTTTGTTTCAAAGAGAGGATTGGATATATATAAAAGGTCTCCTCAAATTGTTTGGAAGAAGAAGCTTCAGGTTGATCAAAAATGGAAGGAAAATGATAGGTGGTACGGGATACAAAATCTGTGGGTTTATATTCTGGTAGATTGACACCCAAATCAGATTCAGTTTTAGGTGATCCTAGAGGTAGTGTGGGTATTGGATGAGTTTCTAATGAATGGATAAGGTAGGATGACTTAAAATCAACTCCTTTATCTAGAATTTCAGCAACCCTAGGTGATAAATGGGAGTAATCAGGATCAGTTGGCATATTACTATAGGGGTCAAATTATTCTACTTCTTTAGATTGTAGGACTAAGAAGAAGAATATGATTAGTGGTGTCCCCTTTTAGAATTGGTGTTTCTCAGAAGCCTTTCAGGATCTAACAGAGGTTTAACTATGTCAGCTTTTGAACGAGATCTGGTATGTTAATAAGGTGCCAATTTGGGAGTGTGGAGTTGCCAAGGTGATTGATTTTAACCTTTCTAAACCTTTAATCACCTTTAAAGGAAAAGAATTAATGAATATCGTTGTCCCAAGGGAAAATTTAATGAAATTCGAATCCCTAGCAATGGCACCAGTATGATGTTGTACCTCTAAGATAGTAGTAGGTCAAGCTACCAACGCCAGAGCATATAAAATAATTGTTTTGGGGGTTTTTGGTTTTAATTTTGGAAGACCAATGAAAGAAGACAGATGTGGGATTGAAGTAATTAATCCTTTGGGTTATATTAATACTTCAACACAGGGCTATTATAAAGCATTACATATAGATCAAAAATAGTGGTAAGTAGAAGACAGCAAAAAATATGATTATCACAGTTTCCAGACTATAAAATAGAACAATTATAAGTTGGAAAACCTTCTGAACTACGTTCAAAAGATTCAAGGCAGTATACTTAAGCTTACACAAGATGCTGATGATTTATTGATTAGAGGGGATTAGCTACACACACAGTTGCATTAATCCAATCTCTTGATAGATGATCACTTCAGGAGCTTATAGGAATCAATTGAAACTCTAATTGTTCCTACCTAGATATCTCTATAAGTCATAAGCATATGAAGAAATAACATAATGATTGAAAACTGGAAAAACTTACAAGATAACACAAAATTGTGTAAAACCGGATTCAGAATCCTCTACTTTGTGTTAAGCCCCTAGAAAGACTGATTACATCAAGTGTCTACAAAAGCTTCCTTCAAAGGTGGTTTCCAGGTTCAAAGTAGTATAAACAATCACAACTTTACAAGTAATGCTCTATGAATCTTAAACTCCGAACCCATAACGTCTCGAGAAGAGACTTATTTATGCAATAATAAAACTAAAAATATCTTAAACTGTTTAAGATTTATTCAAGTAAAGGAAAAGATCTTCATGCAAGAAGATAGGGGCAGCACTTCAAACTTTTTCTTGATGTCCCCTTTATTCAGGTTGTGCTGGCTTTTGTATGATATTTTCCCCCTTCAAGCTGATTGACTATTTGTATCCTTCATGCTAGCTGATTCCTTTAGTTAAATCTTTTATCTGACATTATTTTAAACTGTGTAAATATTCTTTGACCTCGTTGTGTGACCTTTACTGTGCTCCTTTCTACCTTTACTGTGCATTCAAGTTTTTACTGTGTTTTTATAGTTTTTTGCTCATATTGTGTCTTCAAACTGTTATGCAAGCTTTTGTTTATAAGCCTAAAACAACAATTTTCATACCTGCAAAACACATAAACTGTTTAAGAAAAACTCAGGTGGCAGAGAAGGTCTTCATTGGCTTCGAAAGGCTTATCGGAAGGAGTCCAGGGCATATCGGAGGGTGAAACCATGATTCAATGGCCGCAGAGGCATTATGGAGGCTGCACTGTGTAAAACAGGCAAAATAGAGCAAAATGGCCTTTTTGTATGTTTAATGGAAAAAAGGTTAACTTTTTAACTATTGGACGAAGGTGAACAGTAGTGAAGCGAGAAAAGGAATACAAAGGGATTAATCATGGTGGGAATAGCTTAATTATGGGTCAAAACAAAGATTAGCATTAAATGAAGACTTTTTGGGTCATTTCTTCATTTAAATCGAAAAACAATTTAACACAAAAAATATTCACAAATCGTATATGGCGGACTTGAAATTTTATTAACTCAGGCCGATAATGATATCCAAACCGAGCTAATATCGCATATCGCAATCAGAGTTAGGCAGGGGTAATGGCTTTGGTCGAGACTTGTGACAAGAGGTGGATGCGATGTGGTATTAAATTGTAATATATATATATGGTCGGGTCCAGGTCTATAGCAATCTAAGATCAGATATCACAAAGGGGGAGGATGTTGCTTTGGTTGGGAATTCTGATGAGGCCTGATGCGATGTAGCAGTAATATGTAATATATATATATATATATATATATATGCTTTGGTTCTGCGCTTTGATATCGTAGTCAAGGACCGCAATAATGGATGGTTATGCTATAAGCCAAGGCTTTGCAATGGTGCAGATTCGAAATGGTATTAAACTATGCCATATATCGCGTTGGGTCCGGATCATTCATCGCATATCGCAATGTGGGGGTGTTTGCATGTTTAAAGGGTTCTGCGATCCCATTGATGCGATATGTGTTTAAATACATAGTTTTATTAATAAAGCTATGGTATTTGCATGTTTAAAGGCATGCGGTCCTACCAATGTGATATTTGTATAGAATACATAGTTTTCTAATAAAACTAAGGGTTTTCAGGATATTATATTAAAGGAGCTAATATATACGAGAAAGGGGATATTTAAGAGTTTAATACAAAAGTTAATGTTAATATGAAAATATGGTGAAAAAGGGGAATAAAACTAAGTATAATGCTTTTATGAGTTGATTTAACTTTTCATATAAGCATTTACACTTAGGGTAAACATATTTTATAGTTTTTATGTAAAAAAGGATTTTACATGTAAAAAGGGATTTTTCATGGTGTTTTTACTTTTCCTAGGTAGCAAGGGTTTTTACCATAGGAAAATGGGTTTTATGGAAATGAATGAATATGAATGTATGAAGGGAAATTACTAAATATATGAATGAATGGAGATGAATTGGAAGTTAATTACTTGATCAAGTAGACCTTCATTTTCCTTGTATAATTGCCTCATGAGCATAGAAACATGATAAATGTACATTTTGTCCAATCAACCATTAAACTTCTGCAACCTTTCTCTACTTACCCTTTGCTTATCCTATCATTTTTTCTTCACTTTGTGGGTGCATTTAAGCTAGCAAACCCTTATCCTTTCTTCTTATTTAAAATAAACAAATGATATAAATCTACCCTTATAGCTTCCAAGGGCTTAGATTAAACTGATGAGCACCTTATTATTCTCTACCTAACTACTAATTTGCCAAGATTAAATAGTTTGGCCAGATCTTTATTCTCTAACTATAACATCAAATTTAAAGCATGAAGCAGTCAAGATTAAACAATTTGACTGTCATGGGTTGTGGCATCTAAAACAAGCTGCACATATCCATTATTGTGCATAAACAAAGTAGTGGCATTTAGACTTGCTCACTTTCAGAGTTTATTTGTTTTTTTCTACCTAACATTTTTATTTTGCCTTGATTTTTTTAGAGCAGCTAACCTAACATTTTCTTTGATATGGACATCAACATCAATATTTATTTTTCAACTAACATTTTATTCACTATAGTTATGTCAATATCCTAACTTGACATAAATATAATGTCTTATCGAAACCAAAAAATGCTACAACAACAAGAACTATGCAACATATACATTTTCATAAGCTAGAAAAGCATGAATCAATTGCCTATATTATGCATGAAGAAAGTTGTTGAAGGGAATGAAAGCATGAGTGAGATATTATTGCAGAAATGGAGATGGAAAAAGATGACAATGAAATCTTCCTTGCAACATGAACCAAATACTGAATCAAAGACAACAAACTCCAAAGCTCGTGCAAGAACTAGAAATCTCTATTTCTGGGGTTGCTGAAGGGTCCCTTCCTTAGGTCATGATCCCAAAGGAAGGAAGTGAGGTCGAGACACCTACTAACAACCTTATGGTGATCCCTTTTTCTCCTTGCTAACCTTCTACTTGAAAGAAGGCACAAATGGAAGCAAACTATCACACAACCATTCTAATCTACACTGTTGTAATGGAAATGCATCTACTAAGAAAATGAACAATTAAACTATGAATCTATACTAGCATGCATGTACATTAAAGAGGAGACTTGGCTACTAGGGTTGGGCCCTAACCCAAGAGCTTTAGCCCTCTGAGTTAACTCAGCACTGGCTCAAAACAAAACTCATTCTTATTACAAAAACAATGGATTACATCAAAAATTGTCACAAGTCTTGCAGCTCGAAAATAGAGTAGAGTTTTACTATCAAAAATTTGAATCCTATTGAGGTCCTAGGCCTCTCTACTTATATATATGAAGTCTCCAACGACTTCCTTAAAATTAGGGAGGCTCAACTCCTAAACTCGAGATAAACTGATGCTTCATCTTTCACTTGCTCCACTGCCTTCTAGTCCTCATGATTTAGTTGTTTGCACTCCATGCTGATGGAGGAATATTCAAATGGAGGGGTAGTAAATGAGGACGATTTACCTCCTGTAATCCCTCTCCCTTGTCCCATTCAAGTTTTGACCATGGTCTTTTCCAAAATTCCTTTCTCTTATCCTTTAACCTTGTATTAAATGCACATTAGACCACAAAGCAAAATATCCAACTCTAACTCATCTCATAAACAAAATATAATCAAAAGTATGCAATAAGTTATGAGAATAGTTGGTTTGACTAAGCTAAGAGGTTAATTAAGGCCCATATAATTACCCAATGATGAGGCTCATCAGTTCTCTTAAAGGCAAATATTATTCCTTCTATGGAGGCCAAAACTCTATGCCTTTACCAACAATATTTCATATCTATGATATGGTAATACCTTTCTATGACTGATGGCTCTAATGCTTCAACATATATCAATTTTAGGAACACAAATTCATTTCCATGTTTTCTCATAAATTGATTCCTCTATTTTAAATGCATATTCAAACCCACATAAAAAAACCTTACTATAAAACCAGTAATTGTTCCTGAATCAATATTTACTTGGCCACCCTTTTAACGCCGATCTTTTGATGAATTATCCACACACTCCATCAATATTTTGATACCACAACTTTTAGTAGTTTAGAAATCCTCCTCTCTAGTGAGTGATAATTATAAAGACTGATTGTAGCTACATTTTCCAATAGTGTGAACAAATAAAGAATGAGGTTCCTCTGCACTAATCAAATGAGGGTTTATGAAAATCAATATATTTGAAAACAACATACAACCCCTACGTACACCTCTTAGATACTAGGAGAAACACCAGTCAAAACAAAGAGGCATCCAATAATGACAGGGTTAATTGTCTAAAATTATTAGGTAGGTATGTTAATGTAGATTTGCATGATAACAACTTGGTTCCATTTCCATGGTATCTGTAAATCCTTGGATATCTATCATGACATGAGTGATATTTCCTTGCTTAGTTTTCAAGATTCAAAGCTCCTTTTAAAGCTCCCATTGAAGCTCCCTCTGAATCCAAGGACTAGTCTCAAACTTTGTTTTGATATTATAACTTCTTCTACCCTAGAAATTCTTTAGTATGTACCTACAATCCTCTCTGGGGAGATAATAAAAGAATAGTTATAATAAATCGATGAAAGTAAAGCAAGAGACTAGAGTTTCTAAATAAATCAATAATAGTAAAAGAAGAGAGATAGAGAACTTATATTTTATGAAGAACAACAACTCCCTCTTAATATTGTACTTGTAAACATCATTGGTCTAGATATCATTAGGGTTTTTCTTCATTTCAACAACTCATCCTAGGTTTTTGTCCAAAACCCTACACATTTTCTTATCAAGACTTTTTAGTTCGCAAACCCTGGAAATGAAAACCTTCATTTCACATGGAAGAATTCAATCTAGGGTTTTTACCAAAAAACCCTAAAGTCAATTATACATAATACATGATCCATATTGAGGTTTTGATTACAAAATCTAATGTCAAAACATTAAATATGTATTTTGCACGAAGATTAGATTACTCTAGGGTTTTGCCCAAAAACCATAGAAAATCAACCAAATGCTAACTCTTTGCGGGATATATTCTTGAAATTCACATAATCCCATGCCTTATCCAAGTGGTATAAATCATGTACTACATTCGGTTCTTCTTGATAATATATCCTTCAGGGAGCCAACTCATGTCACAAACAAATAATCTTTATCAAAGTTACCAAAACACAATAACTGATAGTCAAGATGTGGGATACTTCATTTCGAATTATGCTAATTTCTCCCTCTGAGATCAACATTTCTTTTGCATGGTCTATGCTCATATTTCAAGAAAGTTTTGCTTCATGATTTTGATATCATCTTTTATTTATCAACATCATCTTTGATCAATATATTATAGGATGAAACCAATTATCATAGCATAAAAGTTCTTCATTTTGTTGCTAGAGGATGTTGTCATTTTACATGACCTTCTTGGCCACAAGCTTACTTTCCGTACCTCAAATAGTATCTTTTGAATAGTGGTGTATTTATTCTCTTTCAGTGATCTTTATTTCTTGCTACCACTTGGTTCACTTCTTTGATACGTAGTCCAAACTACTCCCTTCTTTCTTGGATTTGGTATTCTTGTATATGGGTAAACATTTGAAGT
Organism: Pinus taeda; assembly: GCA_000404065.3. NCBI lineage: Eukaryota > Viridiplantae > Streptophyta > Pinopsida > Pinales > Pinaceae > Pinus > Pinus taeda. The sequence continues at coordinate 110,199 of APFE031094268.1, read as the reverse complement.
TGGGTTACACTTTTGTGAGAAACACCCGTGAAAAATTCATAATCGCACTTTTTCGGTCGAACAATTTTTCTTTTTGGCCGAATTAGTAAAATTAATTCGGTCAAACTATTATTTTCATTTACATTTTTTTTTTTGTAAACATTGTAGAACTCTATGTATTAACTATTTTCAAAAGCTTTTACATCCATATCCTCTCGTTAGTCACCTTCCCAGAGGAAACCAAGTGACCACCGATTAGCATTAGAACCATTCCAAAATTTGAATAAGTTCATGAGAATCCATCCACTACTTCTATATTCACTATCTATACTATTGTCACTAAAGATGAAAACAATCATGCTTATTTCCTTCATCTAAATCGAAATTCAAAGACAAAACTATCAGGATCTCTAGACTATTCCTCATCAGAGGATGTTGTCTGAATGGAGGCTTTTGCACCAGGGCTTGAAGCCTTTACACCAGGGCCTAGCAACTCACATCCCTATGCCAGTTTCCACTTGATCTCTATTAGACTCTATTCGATCCTTCCCACTAAAAGATTGTTCCTGTAAGTATGGATCTATATGGTCACTATATTCTTAAGAATTTCCGACTGGACTGGGTCCTTCTCCTCGCTACTTTCCTATTTGTCTAGAACTTCTCCTTCCATGTGTTCATGGTGAAGATTCATAGCCCGGGCTATGACGTGTTTTATGATCGTCAGTGAAGCCCTAGCTCCAACTGTCCAGGTGGTCCAAGCCTCACTTGATGAGGCTTTGAAGTTTTCCGAAAGTGCCCTAATCTACCGGTTCAATGGTTTTTGGCCGCGGTTGATAGCTCTCCACAATTGGATCTCAGAGGTATGGAAGCCTGTCATTTCTGATGAAATTAATATCTACCCCTGTGCTATGGGTTTCTTTATAGTAGATTTTGAAAATCCTGAAAGCAGACAATATATTCTAGATTCTGGCCCTTGGTTTTGGGAAAAATCAGGCCTATTCATGAAGCCATGGAACCTATCATTCGATCCCTCTACAGCAGTCATAACCTCAGCACCAGTTTGGGTGAGATTGCCAATCCTACCCTTGCATCTTTGGAATCTCTCCTCGGTAAAAGCCATTGGAAATTCAATTTGGGAATTTTACTGCAAGTGCCCAGAAACAGAGGAATATGCCAGAACCACCTATGCATGCATTTGTGTGGAAATGGACTTCAGTGCTGGATTCCCAGCTGAAATAAACCTAACAAGTAAAGACTATGTGTGGAACCAGAAAATCAATTATGAAAGTGTCCTCTTTAGATGCGATCCTTCTTTGAGACAGGCCATCTAGCCAAAAATTGCCCAAAAGCCTCCCAGAAAAATTCTGCTAGAAAAAACCACCACAAATCTACATGGTGGGAAGGAGCACAAAAAGAACACTACACTATCATCAAAGAAGAATACTCTAGAGAAAACTCTAAATCGTAAGAAATCGAGCAAGAAAGAAACAACTCTCAAGACAAGCAGGGAGAAAGCCCCAACAAACAAATCAACAGCAATGAGGATTCGAATACCGCACAAAATAAATCTTCATTTAATAGAAAAGCAGATCTCCTAGACCAAACTTCTTCTCTGACTATCTTCAAAACGACGAACACAATAGATCACGAATCTAAGACACCAATGTCCCAAGAACCAGAAGAGATGAAGGAGATGCAAGATAAAGGAAGTTGGAAGACTGTAGAGAAAAAAAAGAAAGCTACAACACCAATCTCACCAAGAAAGACGAGGACCCAGATAATTAAAAACTAAGAAAATTGTAGGTCCGATAGACCAATTTGGTCTCAGTTGACGTTAACCAGCATCATCATCATCATCATCATTGTTGTAGGGTCTTTTCAAACAGCGATTGCCTGCCATTTGTTGTCCCCAGGTCCTTTAGCATTCCTTCCCATTATTCCATGGGTGTGTCTCTACACCAGAGGTTGTTTCTTAAATCTCGCTCCCAACTCCAAATCTGGTCTCTAACCTCCTTTGGATTTCCTTCCATGTAGGAGTCTATGATCTTCTTCATTTGATCTTTGTCAACCTTCCTGCCCCTTTTCTTTCCCTGACTGTTGGTGCCTTCTTCTTTCTTAACTGTCCTCTTGCTTCTCCTAGGGGTCATTGTTCTTTCCACTTGGCCTTTAGCACTCTTTTCTTGTTGCTCTTTGTTCTGTTTCACAGTATTTCCCTGTTCTAATGCAAGACCTATCACAGAATAAACACAAATGTCAATCATATCACTTAAGTTTGCATTATTATCCATGGATTTTCTCCCCCCGCACCTCTTATCTCCCATCCTCCAATTTCCCACCCTCTGTGTTTCTGACCTTTGGCTTCCTCACCTAATTTGTTTGGCTTTGGCCTTAATAATTATTCTGGTCATGGGGTACTCATGGTTACTTTGCTTAGCCTAGTCCATCCAAAACACCCACTTCTGCTTATTTTGCCTTCTCTCCCTCGAGGGTTTTCCCCTGGTGTGGATTGGGTTACAGAGGCCTTCCTTTGGCTTGGTTTTCTCAGAGTTACCAGCTAGGTTTTTGTTGGTTAAGATTTCTCCCCTCTCCCTAGGGTGCAACTCCATCCCCTAGGGATTCTAGAGTTTCCTTTCCCCACTACCTTCATCCAAGGCAGTAGGTATTCTTCATTTCCTTAGAATATGATATACCAGGGCCTCTATTCTAAGGTGGGGGTCAGTTGAAATTGGGGGTCAATTGAAATTGGTTCATGCAAGCCTTTGCTCTCATACTTCTCACCATCTCTCTTAACTTTCTCTCCATCCCTGAAACCCAAGAAATCTCTAGGGTAATTTCCTTTCACACCTTTGAAATTGTTGTGACAATTGAGGCGATCAAACCAGATATGCATACCATACTACATTCCTGACCTATATTCCAGACAATTTACACTTTCACAGTTTAAGACTAGAGATGTCACATACCCTTTTACCGTGCTTCACCTTGCTTCCTCCTTCTACTTCCTCTTGTTGCCTGCTCTTCTGTTCTAGCCACCTTTCTTCTTTCTCGTCTTCATGCAAAATACCTCTTTCCCCTTTTCCTTAGTATTTATTCCTTTTTCATTCCCTCCTCTTGTATTTACTGCCAACTATCCTATTTTTTCCTTGGCATGCCTCCCTTCCCTCCTACCTTGGGATGCTACCCTCCTTTCTTGTCCACCATCCTTCATTAACTTATTTCCTCTCCCGACTGCTCTTACCATCATGTCGCTGACTCTGCCTTGCCACTTGGCATTAATTCGCTACCCGTCCTCTGATTTGTTGTCCTGCCCTCTCCTCTTCCATTCCTTGCCATCTCTACCCCCGTACTCTCTGGGTTTGTCCTTCCTCTACCCCCTTCCATCATCCTACTGAGCTCTGATCTTACCTTGTCCTACTCTACCTCTATCCTGCACTGTTCCTCTTGCATCTATCCTTTTCCCTCTCCACTACTGTCATGTATGGGCGAGTTCTCTAAATGCTCGCTCTGGATCCTATCTTGTTCTATCATTTGGATCAATTGCTCCATATCCTCTTTTTGGTGGAGCTCCTCCGCGCTTGTGTCCAGTTGCTTCTCTCCTTTTCGACATCCCCAATTCGCAAGGTCATCTGCAAGAGCATTTCTTTTGCATCTCACATGGGAAGGTATGATGTAGGCTATCTTCCTCAATTGGTGGCTTATATATGTTATTATCCCTGCCATCTACCAGCTTTGACTCAGCTTCTCTGCTGGTACTCCTTGTTGTAGTTGTTTGAGTGTTGCTGTCACAAGCATCGAATCTCCTTCTATCTAGAATTTTTTAGACCCTTCTCGGATGGCTATTTCTATCCCCCTGTTCAGTGCATGGAATTCTTCCTCGTTATTTGATGCATTTCCACAGTCCATCGCATAAACCTAGTGGGTTCTACCTCCATCATCTCTGAATATCTGTCCTATGCTTGCCTCTCCTAGATTCCCTTTTGCCACTCCGTTGAAGTTTAGTTTTGTGAATCCCTGTGGCGAGTTCCTATAGTGGTCTTCTCTCTAGCTTTACCTGCCTTATATTCTCTTCTAGTAGTGCCTGTGGTGCTTATTTTGATTTGCAAGCAATTCAGAATACGTGTCTCCATTGGGTCTTTCTTCCAATCTTCATCATTCCACTCCCTGAGGATTATGGTTTCTCTTATGTTCTATATAGTTTGGCTCCATATTTCCTTCTTAGCTTTTTCGTCTTCCTTGAATATCAACCGATTTCTTGCCTTCCGTATGTTCCATAGGAATAATCCTATGGATAGATTCCAGGCTCGGTTCCGGATTATATTATGGTACAGTTTACTCCTCCATTTCTCTACAGTTGTAGTTATGCTTCTTGTATCTCTGTCGCTAATCTCGAAGAGCTATTGGTGGTTTTTCCACAGGGGGTTGCTAACGTACAGGAGTTTATTAAGTGCTCCATTAATTCTTCTTGTTCCTGGCATAGGACACAACACGATGCTCCGTGCGTCCCCTTCCTTCTCAACTGGTCCTAGTTTAAGGCGTGCCCATGGGACAGTATCCAGGTAAATAATGCAACCTTTGGCCATGTTTTCATTTTCTAGATTCTATCCCATTTTTTGATGTTTGGATTATTAGTGCCACTGGCTTTTATGTAGTATCCTTTTGTCATCGTAAACATTACTTTGATGTGTTTTCCCCACCTTATAATGTTTGTTCCTTCTTTGACTACAATTTTCCTTGTCTCCATCTCCTTTTTGTATTTTACCCATTGTTCTGTTTCTGGTGCTTCTTGCTAATCGTTTTTCATTTTCCATTTTCTCCAGTAACCATCCCTTTCAGGTAGCTAGTGGCTCCTCTCTACGTCTTCCTCCATTTGGGTGGTGAACTGTTGAATATTTTGGAGTTGAGGTTGCTAGTTGAGGGTTTCTCTCTGTTGCCATGCCTCCTTCCAGAAGTTTGCTTTGTCACCCTCCTTGATTTCCTAAAAACTATGTTCTCTTATCAGGTCCCTATTTGACCTTACTAGGTTCCAAATTGTTGAGCCTTTCTTTTCCGATTGGCTTAGTAATTTTCCTTCTAGGGACCTTGCTATCTCATATTTCTTTTCCCATAATGTTTTCCATAGATCTTCTCCTCCTTGAATCCACCTCCACCATAGTTTTGCACCCATTACTTGGTTTAGTATATATGGATCACGCAATCCTAATCCTCCTTCTGTTAAACATTTGCTCAGCCATTCCCATGAGATTAGCGCCCACTTTTTAGTTTTGTTTGTTCCTTGCAATAGAAATTTTTTGAAAATGTTCGCCATTTTTTGGCATATAGTTTTTGGAATAGCTTGACTGGCCATTTGGTATATTGGCATTGATTGGAGGACTGACTTAAGTTGAATGAGATGACTCGTATGTTCAGCATTCTGAACATCCAGTTGTCCATTTTTTTTTGAATTCTCCCTATCAGGCCTCCCCAGTTAGTTGTTCTATTTTGCTTGTCACTTAGCTGGACACCCAAATATTTGGTGGGGAATTTCCCTATTTGGAACCCCATTGTTCTGGCTAGGAATGATTGTGAAATCATTGGGGTATTGAAAAAGAATATTTCTATTTTATCTTTATTTATCTCTGTACCTGATGCTTTTGTAAAATATTCAAGGATTTCCAGTAATTTGTTCACTTCCTTAAGATTGGCTTGGCCATACATCATTACAACATCTACAAATTGTTGATGTGTAATGGTCAGTTCTTCTCCCCACAATCTAAGGCCTTTTAGCTTTCCACTGTTCACTCTTACTTTTATTAATCTACCTAAAACATCAGCTGCTAATATGAACAGGAATGGTGAAAGAGGGTCCCCCTGTCTAAACCCTCGGGACAGTTTAAAAGTTTCTGTAGGGGCTCCATTTAGCATTATGGACATACTTGGAGTGGTGATCATAGACATTATCCATTATATCCATCTATGATTGAACCCATAAGCTTTTATGATTCTCTGGAGGTTTTCCCAGCTTAGCTTGTCATAAGCTTTATCTAAGTCAAGTTTGATCACCATACCTTTGTGTCATGGATTCTTTAGTGAATGAATCGCCTCTTGTGCAACTATGATTCCATCCACTATCTGTCTCCCTTTCATGAACCTTGTTTGTTCCTCAGAGATCAATTCTGGCAGGATAGATTTTAATTTGTTGACCATTGTGGTGGCTAGGATTTTGTAAATTACATTACATAATGGTATTGGTCTAAAACCTTGAGGTTCATCAGCCTTTTCTAGCTTCGGTATCAATGCTAGGAAGGTTGTGTTCCATGTTGGGTGCATTCTTTTCATGCATCTTGATTCTTCCATGGCATTTACAATGTCTTGCTTCATGAAACTCCAGGTTGCTTGGAAGAATTCTACTGTATATTCATCTAGTCTTGGGGCTTTTTTCTTAGCCATAGTCTTCACTATCTCCTCTTCCTCTTTTTCAGTGATTACCCTTAGGAGTGCCATGTTTTACTCTCAATTCACCCTTCTAGGTATATATTGAGTTATTTTTGCTATCTCCTCTTCTCTATTGCTTTGCGTCTTCATCAAGATGCCTTTGAAGTGTTGTACCAATAGTCTCTCCATTTCCTCTTTCTGAGTTAACTTTTTGCCTTGGTTATCTCTTAGAGAAAATATTATATTCTGCTGCCTGTGCTACTGCATGGCTCTATGGAAGAATTTTGTATTTTTTCCCCCTCTTTCAACCATTGTACTCTTGACTTTTGTCTCCATAAAATTTCCTCCTATTTTCTTCTTTCCTCTAGCCTGTTTAAAACCCCTCCTTCTTCCTGAGCTAATTCCTATGTTCTCCCCTCTTTTATTATTTTCTATTGTATCCTTTTCATGTCTGCCTAAAGCTTTTCTTGATCTTTTTGAATATTGCCAAATTCTTCTCTATTCCATTTCTTTACTTTTCCTTTTAGCTCCTTTAATCTTAATTGAAGTGTGTGCATCTTATTCCTTCCTTTTATTTTGGTCTCACTATTCTGCCACCATTGATCCATTTTTTCTACAAAGGTTGGTTCTCACAACCAAAACACTTCAAACCTAAAAGGTCTATTCTGATTTTGATTGTTCATGGCGATTTCTAGTTTTATGAGCCAGTGGTTTGATCCTTGGCATGGAAGGATTGTTGCTTCATAGAATATGTCTTTCCCAATAAAGTGTTCTATTTCTAGAAAAATATCCAGCATGGAAGCTATCTACCTGCTTCCTCCTCTTTGGTTGTTCCAAGTGTATTTTCCATTAATGGTGTGTATATCAATAATTTTTAGACCTAACTGAGTTTCTCTAAATCTTTCCATGTCTAGCTCATCCCGTTGCAGTCCCCCTTTCTTTTCCTCTTTTGATGTGATCATATTAAAATCGCCTACTATCAGCCACAATTTTTTTGTGTGCATGTTTCCTAACTGTTGCAGTTGGGTGAGGAAGTTCCCTCTTTCCACTATTATATGGGGTCCATAAACTATTGAAACTAAGAACTAGTCCCTGTGGCCTATCAGTCTAAATCTTCTTGAAAGGATCCTTTTCATTCCTATCCAGTAGCCTACGGTGACTTCTGTAGAGTTCCACAGGATTGCAATTCCCCCCGCACTACCTTTTGCATCAATTGTCATACATTCATATGTAGGTTTGATTTTTTTAGAATCTCCTCCATTTCCCCCCCTGTTATTTCTGTTTCTTGTAGCAGCATAATTTGGGGTTTTTCTCTTTTAATCCTTTCTGCTAGGTATCTCTGCTTACCTTTGCTATTAAGACCCCGAATGTTCCAATATGTAATTATCATTGGATGGGTGGGGTTGTTTGGTAGAAGACCATTGAGAGCGGTACTACTCTTCCCGTCTTAACTAGCATTTCTCCCATGACTTGTATTGACTCCTAAAGATTCTTTCTACCTCTTTTTTTCCCTCCTTTCCCTTTACTTTGTTGTTCTTGGTTATTTTTAGGTTGTATCCCTAGTTGCTCATTCATTCCTGTATTTCCTTGATCTTGTTTTTCTTTATATTTCTGGAAGGTTTCCTTGTATAATTTTTTATCCTCTTTTGGGATAAACCTTTTGTCCAAGTGTCTCCATTTGTCCAAAAGTTTCCTCAGAATTTATTTTTATGTCATTGGATCTTCCCCTTTGCTAGTATCTATTTTCATTACTTCATTTTCCTGGCTATCCTCCTTTTCTTTTCCTACCTTTTCCCTTGTTTCTCTTTGAGTTTTTGTTTAGTTTTGTTTGTGTCTTGACTTGGTCTATCTTTCTATTCTTTTTCCTCTTGATAATCCATTACTCGGATCTCTGAATCTTCTTATTCTACCTGTGGGATTTCAAACCTATTTGCCTTATTTGTTTTGGCCAATTGTTCTTTTCTTCCATTCTTAAGGGTTTCCTTTGCGGGTTGTTTCCTATTTTTTGTCTCTTGAAACCCCTCATTATCTTCTTGACGTTTCCTCTATTGCTTGCTTTTTCGTTCTTCCTCTTCTACATTAAGGGGGCATTCCTTATAGAGGTGTCTGTATTCATGGCATTTTCTACATATGAAAGGGATGTGTTCATAGTACAGTGCCTGCTGCCACACCTCCTCGTGGTATTCTAGCTCCACTGCCCCTAGGAGGTATGTTCATATAGACACAGATTCTTGCATAAGAGGCATATCTTCCTTTCTTTGTTGATTCAGCTATTTTGATAAAGCTACCTATGGTATTTCCTATTCCTTCCAGAATCTTTGGGTCCCAAAAATCCATTGGTAGTCCAAACAGTCTTACCACACTAGAGCTGCTAGGAATTTTTCTGTATCAGGATTATAACATTCCTCCCAGTACCTCATGAATAAACCTGCATTATTATGAAAATATGGAAAATTTTCAAACACTCTTTCTTTATCTTGCAAGTTTGAGAAGATTACCGTAAAGAAGCTATGTGCGCCTAGCTTCAACTCTATGTGACCTCGGGGTTGCCATGCCTGTTGTATCCATCTTGTTAGGTCTTCCTCTGATGGCTAGACCTCGATGAACTTGCATATTAATGCGTGGTCATTCATATAACTTCTATAGCGCTCAAGTTTGTTCATGGGAATAACAAATCTCAGTTTTTCTGTTGCACAATGTAAGCATTTCCCTTTGCTTCCTGCCTACCATCTTACTCTAAGGACTAGTCGTGGTGTCCTTGTCTCCTCCTCTAGTTTGTTGTTGCTTGTTCCCTCTCCTACCACTACATCTCTATAGGAGACGATCTCTCCCCTCCTGACTTCCTCTATCATTTTTGTACTCACTTGGTTTCAGTGCCACTTGTCTACTTCTTTTCGAGGTTTTCTATGTTGCCTACCTCATGGCTGCACGACCATTAGGGTTGTAGAGCTCCAAGAAACCCTCATCCCAACAATTATTCTTTTCGTTTAAATTTAACACCGACCATTAAACTAAATTTTGGTTGGAGATGGAAAAATCGGCAATAAATTTCTTAAGCCAAATTGTTAATTCGGTCGAAAAAATAATTCGACTGAAATAATAATTTGGCCGAATCAATAATTTGGTTGAATTATTAATTCAATCAAATTAATGTTTATATATATCATGGCCCTAACGCTGCAAAAATATTTTTTTCGCTGTCAATTTAACATTATTGTTTGTTCATCATTGGAGGAATTTTCTGCGATATCGATGTGCTGGAGGAATTTATTTTCCAACAACTTATGTGTTGGCATGGAGGTTATTTCATTTTTTTTCGTCTTTAATAGATTTTTTAATGTTGTTCGTAATTTTTTAATGGCTTTTTTCAAGATTGGTTGGTGCAATTCATCGTCGTCACTGGAGGAATCCTGTAGCCTCCTCTTCCTCTTGTCAGCCTCCTCATCGTCTGGACCAGGGATGTAAGAAAAAACTATTAACTGTAATACATAATTTGTTTCTTTATATTTAATTTATTTCTCTTTCAGAATTAGTTCTTGATTGCAATTTATAATTTATTTTTCTTTACGAAACCATTGTTGATTGTAATTATAATTTATCTCTCTTTCAGAAGCATTTGTTGATTATAATTTATAAATTCAAAGAGTGTCCTGATTGTAATTGTAATTTTATGCAGTGAATATCACATTCATAACTTTTTCCATTGTAGGTACATGTGACAAGTGTTAAATATTATTCTTTTGAATGCATTAAATAATATTTAGGGCCTTTTCAACAAAACTCTCTAGATTGTATGATTTGGCATATAGGCCACATCTTTTTTGCAAATTCCTACTTCATATTATTCTATTAACAAAGAGAGGAAACACATTTTCAAACTAAAATAATCAATCCCAATCTATCATCAAGCTTTCGATGAAATTTTCTGCTTTCATATGCAATATTCTTATAACAAAGGAATAACTTTTTTAAAACAAAAGCTTGAGCCAACTCTCATGATGGATTTGATGATATTTTTCATCCTTCTGACGTGTTGGAAGTTCGTATTCATTCATGGTGATTTTTTTTGTTCTGTGTGACATATTAGAAGTTTTTATTCATTCATGGTTATATTTTTGTCCTGATGCAGAGTGTATAAATTGTTAACCATCTTTATGAGTTCACAATTATTTTTTGATGGTGCATTCTATCCCATCTTTTCAAATTATTATCTAGCATTCTCTCCCATCTCTCCCATCCTAAATACTTTTATTTATGGATTTATACACTATTTTTTGCTTTCAATATGATGTGTCCAATTGAAATTACCACCCAAGACCAAAATCATAGCATATGCCTGAAGCTTTTATAAACAAAAACTATACTCTTTATGATCTTAACACTGGAACTTTCACAACTTTTGATGAGATGTTTCATTTTCTGAATATAGTTCAACATTGTATTGTTGTCATATTGTATTATTTAGGGTTCCCTAAATGTGAATCTTAGTTTGATCCATAGTGAAGAAGCATAAACTATGTTCTCTAGTATCAAAATACCATAGACAATTCAATCCATAAAGTATTGATGGAAACACACTATATATAAGATAACACATATTTGATACATGAGTGAAAAAGAAAGATATGAAAATATTCCTGAGATGCCATTATTCAGTTCCTTCCTGCATGTCAAAAAAGGATTCCACAATCTACTCCTAAAGAATGCAAGAATCATAAAACCCAATGTTTAAATGATGTCTTCATAAAATTTGATACCACTGTGTTTTTATGTTTAGAATTTACTGAGATAAGTACATGACACAAAAAAATTATGAATTTGATTATATGCCTACAAATATCTCTCATTTTTCACCTCTCTCAATCATACCACAAATATTATCCTTTTAGACAATCAAACAAGAGTGTTTGGTACATCACAACTCATTAAAATTGTACCCATTCCCATGAATTTACAAGTAATTGATTGCCTCTAAATAAAAAGCCTGACTCTTGAAGTATTCATCTAATGACTTTGTGCCCATCCCCTCTGCATTGAAAAACTCCATATTTGTGACATGGTTTTCCTCTCTTGTGCCCACAAACTCCATTTACATAACTAGTGGACTCTAAATCAGTGCCTGAGGAAGCCAACTAAATGGTTTTCTATGAAAGGTCATTATTAATAATAGGTTTGATAATTTGGCATGCCATAAGGAGGCATGCCAAAGGATTTTTGAGAAGGAATTCCATAATAATTAGAATACATTTTCATGATTCCATGCTACCCCTACATGCCAACCTTCTGATATTGCAACCAAAATTGCTTCTCTTGCACTAAAAGGTGTTGTTTCTTTGACATATCTGATATATAAAATATAAAGGTGGTGGGACATTTATGAATTTGGAAAATGGATCCTCTCCAATTGAAACAACATTACAAGATGCAACAAATGGATACCTATAGCAGGGCAAGGCCAAAACCTTAAACTGCAACTCAATTCATATAGAAAGTAGGGCACGACCAAAACCTTTATGCATACTTATAGCATATATGAAGGAAGTCGCTCTCAATAGCCTTTAAGTCCTATTTAAGGAAGATATCAAACTCCAGGTTATTATACAGATCTTGGGAATGCCATATTTCAGAGTTTATGCTTCCATTCATGTATAGTGTAGCTATCCAAAGATGGAACAAAATATGTAGCTACACTATACATGAATGGAAGCATAAACTCTGAAATGAGTATTATATTTTTGTAGAATACTTGCATATATTTAGCATAAAAAAAAAGATATTTTAACATTTTGTTTGCAACTCGCACCATTATATAAAGTGTTCTTCAAAGTATAGTAGGGCTAACCAAAGCCCTCCTCATCTGGACGATTCTTTTTTGTACTTAAACTAAACTTATTATCAGGTGGGGGAAACAAAGCAGTCAACCCCACAAATCCATAAGCAGTAGTAGTTTTAGCTAACTCATTTTACCCAGTTCTATTTGCATTCTCCATATGGTGTTAGTAGTGAAATAGAAATGTTATTATTATTCTATATTATATAGTTAGTACATGAACTAAGTTCCATTTGAAGCCTTAAGACTTACCTTAATACTTAAGAGTTCAAGCCTTAAAGTGAGAATTTTTTACTTTCTCAACTAAACCTTTCAAGTAAATTTGGTTCCCGCACTTAATCTCTAGATAATTTGGTTACTGGATTCCTTTGGCAGTTTATTCATAAATCCTTGTAGTATTCCATTATTTAATCACAACAAGTATTTATTTATTATCATTCTCCCATAAATTAAAGCATTTGCAATAAATAAATATATTAAATTCATTTTATTAAATTTGTCTTTTACAGGGATTAGAAAACCCATTAATCATTGTTGAAAAATGGACATTATGCATAGAAGTTTCTTGTTAACCAAATCTAGGGCAAGAGGTGATTACTTATGTTCTATGCAATATTGTGACGAACAAAGTCCTCCAAAGGAAAAGGAATGTACCTAGATGAACAACAAACAATGAAGCATATTCTATTGCATTGATAGAAGGCTTAGGAAAAACTAGGGAGTATGGATCCAATGGAATTGTAGTCTTCACCAATTCCGAACTTGTGTGCAACTAGATGAAAGGCATGTACCAAGTTAAAAGGGAGAGGTTAAAACAATTGCATGGAGAAGAAAAAAAAATTGTTAGTCAATTTCAATCATTTAGCATAAGACATTGTGAAAATGTTAATAGGATGTCTAGTGATATATTGTATGGGACAATGCAAATTCCAATTTTTTGTGTGAAAGATGAATTAGTGTTAAGAAGCTCTCCATCAAAATTTACTAATGGACATTGTAATATATCTTTGATATGTGTGTGTGTGTGTTTAGTTATAAAAGTGTTGTTTTTAATGACCATGTGTTTTTTTCAATTCTATACCAAGTGCGCCCCTACTATGTAAGCACAACTTGGTGAAATTGACATGTTTTAGAAAATTTTGTATTTAATTATAAAAAATTTCATGCTTCAACATTTGTGTTTTTAGTCTTGAGTATATTTTAAATGAAGAGCTTCAGATAGTTACATTAATTTTCTGAATTATTTCAATGTTTTTAAATAGAAATTTTAAGATCTTAAAATGATTGATGTAATTTCAAGGGTTACATCAATTAAATGCATGAGGTAATTTTAATATTATATATTATATTATATATTATTTATATATAATTATATATATATATATATATATATATATCGTGGATGAGAATTTTCCACCTGATTCATCGAGGCGAGCATCAATCGAGTCTCCTGCAACTACTAGAGGGGGAGGTCATGGATCAAAGAGAATATCCAATGAATCGGGGGAGTTCCATCATGATCGTGGTATATATATGTTTATGTGCATTTACTTAAATGATAAATGGGTAGAACCAGTGGTATGTATACATATATATTCAATTGATTTTCTAATTTTTTTAGAAGCTTTGCTCCCTATGTCATCGCGTGAGGGTGGTCAACAAGCTCAATCAAATCATGTAAATGGGTGTGATGGTGCTCAACCATCGACATGTGGTCATCAATCTCAATCGGATCATCATGATCCTCATCATTTTGGTAAATTATGTAATTTTTTTTATGTTAAAACAAATGTGTACATGTAAATGAATTATATGTACATATGCATGTACATGTTTATCTTGCATGTGTATGAATACATTTGTTCACATGTTTTTATATTTATGTAATTGTATATATTGATGCAGAGGGTGAAAATGCTGCTCCAAGTAGACGTAAGTGAAGTCAAGAAATTCAAGAAAAAGGCCACACACCAACTACCACTTATCCATCTGATATTCCTAATGAGCTTCCTTGGGAAAAAAACCTCCAACAATGTACATTACAAAGGTGAAAAATTCATTATTGAAAATTGAGAAAAGATCTTGGGAGTTTCGAGCTCCCTGCAGAGAGTTGAGAAAGCTTAGAAATAGTTGCGCACTCTCTAAGCTCATTTCTTAATGTTTACGAGAAGCTTGGGCCAGCCAGGGATTGGTTTATAGATATGATGAGGTATAGAAAGGAAGCAGTAATGGGTCGAGGTTAGTAAAAGGTTTACAAAAGAAAATGCAAAATATATGTTTAATTTAAAAGAAGGGCTAAAAAGAAAGATGCTTAAGGTGCAATATTTCAAGCACCCTGATATAGCCAAACATTTGTATGATAGGTGCCTTGCAGCGTATGGAAAGTTTCCATGGAATGACAAGGTTCCAATTTATTTTTCAAAATGATTCTATGTATAATTATTTTTTGTTATGAAACCCGATTATAATTACCTTCCATATGAATAGTATGGTACTACGAGAGGTCTTTTATGTGATCGTAAGGGTGCACTACGTGATACTAAATTTCCTCGCCCTCTACCACCTTTGGTATGCCAACCTCCTCATCTGGTGACTTTGTGTTCAAAGATGGATTCCACTTCTCAAATTGGTCGAGAATGAATGGGTTCCATTATAGACAATATACAGAGTTCATTGAGTGGGATTGATATCAGTCTAAATAGATAAAGAGCATGAGCTAATGCATTTGCTAATTTTGTATATAAAACAGATGAGGAGATAGATAATATGAATATTGAGGAGCTTAAAGCATATGCAAATGGTTGTCGTAATCATTGGAAAGACCTAATTGTTCATGAGGAAGAGGGTGTGGGATTGGTATGTGTTAATGGTTAGGGTGGATATTTTAATTTAATTTGTAATGTATGTGTTAATGTTTATGCACATACATTTTTTAAATTTTTTCAGATAAAATCTAACATAAATGTATCAGATGTTCACCATTTGTAGTTAACTCATTTATTGAATGAAAAATTTGATAATATCACGGTTTGAAATTCAAGTTCCAATCAAGATATTTTGAGAGATGTTAGTTTTTTTGAAGAGTTCATGTTGATACACTTATTCTTCTACTTTTATTATATCAGTATTGTGATGACATATTTCTAAAGGAAATAATTATGTATATATAATTAAATGTTAATAGGTTTTGATTCCATCTGATGTATTCGACATAGCAACACCATCTTCCTCCCTACTGGGAGATGTGTCAAATATTCGATTGTCGCAAGTATTAAATATTTCACTTCTACTTTGTTATAACTTGAAGTGAAAGTTTCATTAAAAATTATATGGATTTATCTTATAGTTTTAAAATTTTCAAATTTTAGGTTCGTGGAGATGATTTCCATTCTCTAGGTACTTTAGCGGTGGAGTCGAGAATGGGGATAGGATCATCTAAACAATTTGAAAAAGTCGTGTAACGATTTTTTTTAATGTTGTGAGTTTATGCATTTTCATGTGAAATTTTAAATTTTTACTATATACATGTACATGTATTGTACAGGGCATCTAGGTGGGAGAAATGCAGGTGTAATACCATAAGGTATTGGATGGAATTTGAAACTTTAGTCAGTTACAGGGAATGAATTGTGTAGATAATTTGAGAAAGTCGATACTTACTTTTTTAATATTGGTTTAGATTATGCATTTTCATGTGAAATTTTAAAATTTTAATATATATACATGCACATTTATTTTATAGTTTATCCATGAGGGCACAATGCATGGCAAACACCACAAGGGGAAAATGTAGGGGGAACAACATGTGGTATTGCATGGAATTTGATTTTTTTATAATTTTGTTTTGACAATTAGATTCTCATTTAATTTTAAAGTACATAATCTTATGTATATATGTAATTACACATGTTGTGCAGCGCACCCGTGATTCAGATGAGAGCGCAAGGAGGTTGATAGATCATATATTTCAGGGAGATTCTCTAAATTGATGCAAATTTTTATTTGACAATATTTTAATGTTATATTTACTTTTATGATAATATAAATTTTGGACATATTTAAATTAAAACTCTTTACTATGAATTGATGCATATTTTTATTCGACAACTTTTTATTATATATTTACTTTTATAATGATATAAATTTTGGACATATTTTAAATCTAGAATTCTTTATTGTGATTTATTACATGCTAATTCTGGAGTTTATGTACTTTTTCATGGTACAGTTTGCATGATGCATGGTTTGATGCTTAAAACTTGGATTTACATATTTAAGTTCACGAATATGTAGAAATGAATGTAAATTTGCATTTGTTTGGTACATTTTGCATAATCATTGTTATAATGTTAGTAGATGATTCTTAGGTTTTATTTAAAGTTGCTTTGTTACTTGTTATTTAAAATGAATATATTAAAACGAAAAATTACAAAACATGTTACATTTTGCATTTCAATGAAACTTATAATTAGGTGTAGATGTCTAAAATAATCATAAAAATTGCATTATAAAATATGGTATATACATTTTTCATTCATTTATAGAAAGGCCACTATGGATGTCAGTTGATAGTTAACTTTTAATATAAAGTTGTTCATGCACAAACATACTATAATATTGCATTATAAAACATGGTACTATTCGCATGATGCATGAATTGATGCTTAAAGGTTTTACATATTTAAGTTCATGAATATGTAGAAATGAAGGTAAATTTTCTTTTAGTTGGTACATTTTGCATTCAACATTCTTATAATGTTAGTATATGATTCTTAGGTTTTATTTAAAGTTGCTTTGTCAAGTTATTTAAAATGAATCTATTAAAATGGAAAATTACAAAACATGGTACATTTTTCGTTCATATATAGAAAGGCTATTGTGGATGTTAATTGATAGTTAACTTTTAATATAAATTGGTTCATGTAAAAACATACTAAAATATTTCATTATAAAACATGGTATTATTCGCATGATGCATGAATTGATGCTTAAAGGTTTTACATATTTAAGTTCATGAATATGTAGAAATGAAGGTAAATTTTCTTTTAGTTGGTACATTTTGCATTCAACATTCTTATAATGTTAGTAGATGATTGTTATGTTTTCTTTAAATTTGTTTTATCAAGTTATTTAAAATGAACCTATTAAAATTACAAATTACAAAACATGGCACGTTTTGCATTTGAATGAATCTTTAATTTAGTGTAGATATCTAAAACAATCATAAAAATTGCATTATAAAATATGGTATATACATTTTCCATTCATGTATAGAAATTATGCTATGGATGTCATTTGATAGTTAAATTTTAATATAAAGTTGTTTGAATTCACAAATATACAAGATAAAATTGCATTATAAAACATGGCCCACAATTTGCATGATGTATGGTTTGATGATTTTGAATGTTCTACATATTTAAGTTCATTAATATGTAGTAATGAAAGTAAATTTTCATTTAGTTGGTACATTTTGCATTCAATCATTCTTATAATTTTAGTAGATGATTCTTAAGTTTTGTTTAAAGTTGTTTTGTCAATTTACTTAAAATGAATCCAGTAAAAATGAAAATTACAAAACATGGTATATTTTTCATTTGAATGAATCTTATAATTTTTTGTAGATGTCTAAAACAATCATAACTTGAAATTTCATTATAAATATGGTATGTAAATTTTTCATTCATGTATAGAAAGGCTAACACATTTTGCATTCATGTATGAAATCATTTAAGACAAGAGAATTTATACATATAAATTACTTCTCGTGCATACAAACATAATATTAGTAGCATCAAATACTCAAAAAACCTGCATAATAGGTAGTATACAGATAACCTTTTAACTCAATATAAGACCGAATGAGCATCACTTTCACATCATCAGATTCTTAAGAATGTACAAGAGTGCACAAAAAGGAAGGCTAATAATGTACTTGAACTCTAAGTTCTCAAAGATTAATCCAAGGAGAACAAATTATTGGGCATTCCAATTAAAAAAATTATAATGGAATGTCATCCTCAATGATCTGTTCATGGTCAACTTTTCACATTCTTCATATATTGACCCTCTTTCATATAAAAAATTGTTATCATCATAGTCTTACAATAAGTTCATCTTTCGTTCAATGCACCCCATCAAAAAATACTTGAGATTTTCTATGTTGTTAATGGGTGCAACTACAACAAAAACATATCCTGCACAATAAAACAAGTGTAAATTCATATCGTCATTAACATGAAATTAACTTTATCAACATGGACTTGATTTTATTAGCTATTTCTAGATCTCTATATTTTAACTATTATTTAGATACTTATACGCAATGATTTTAAAAATAAAACACACACACACATATATCCTCTAAATAAATTGAAATGTTACATTCACTATCAAGAATAGAAACTCGATCACTTGCATATGATACTAAGTCTCCTCTGATTCCGTCTCTTTGAAGCTTGTGACTGACATTTTCTGCTTTGTATTTAGTTCTATATGTTGCCAACTTTTTAAATACATATTTTTTTCACAAACATCATTGGATTGTGTGCCCTTTATGCAAACAAGACAAAAATAAGAATATTTTCTTTTATCAAATGCATTTTGGTAATCCTTTGTTTTAATTGAATGCAATTTTTGTGTCCCTTTTACTATTTCAGCTTCATATGTATCGATCTATCTACATCTTGGACTCCAATATGGCAAAAAAAACTATAGTAAATTCAAACAAGAATTTAAATATGTTATTTAAAATATAATTGATATATCAAAGATAATCATCGTGATATTGTTTTAACTATATAATTTATAAATGTTTAAAATTATAAAATTAATAAAAATTATCATATATTAAAACTATATACAAGTTAATTTGTATATATGTATATACCTCCATACCTCCCTCGATGGGTTATTCTCATGGATCACTGCAATAATGCACCATTAAACAACTTGATTAGCTGAGACAAGTTTCTTTGCAGAGTGGTCCATTTGATATCTTCGAAGTGCTCATTTTATACATGTCCCTGCACCATCATGTTCTCATGTTCCATGACCACTCTCAGAGAAATTCCAACAATGTTTAATGTGGGGTTTCTTATGAATGCGTCACAACAAAAATAATGATCATGAAGATTTAAATTGACCTGTGCATCCATCTGACCATATCCAATGTTCATTGAAATTTATTCCACAAGCTTTCAATGAGTCATAAATCTTATCTAAACAATGTTGTACAAAATGTGTATCATGTGTACGATCATCGCTAACATAAAAGTGATATTCTTTAATAGCATGTCTATTATCACTAGTGATGTCTATATGATCAACATTTTGTTCAACATGTCTATATAGAATATGGAAAACCATAGAGACTTGATTAGAATGATAATATTCACTCTGTATTTCATTTTGTTCAACAAATGTGTAATTCTCTGCAAAATCAACTATTCCCAAAATGGTCCCTAGTGGAAAAGTTTCATGGGATTTTTTGAATTACAGGTCCTTCCATTGAGCTTTATGTGAATGTTTGGTGTACTTATAAATTTTTGTCTCATATATCTTTGAAAACCCTATCACAAAAATGTATTCTTCTTGTAAATAAATCCTTTTAGCACTTGTATTATTATTTGAACTAATTGATGTATGGATATATTCATATATCTTCCATTTCACTTTTAGGTTAGACAATGACTGTTAATTTATATCAATAAAGTATTTTTTGTGAAAGAGAGTCAAATTTCCACAATGATCACATTTTTTACCACCAACACATATTTTTTGGTGAAATAATTCATGACTTTATCTTACATGTAGAATTTTGGATATGAAATCATGGATACTGGAAGGGGGAGGTGAATTTTTCCAAAATGTTTTACCAAAATTAAGGAAGGTGTCATAATATAATTGAAACTCCACATGATAATAATACCAACAAGTGTAGTGTAGAGTGATAGGTTTAACATACCATGGTTTTTGTTGCACAAAAGTACTGATTGAGACATTAATCCACGATTCTCTTCCACAAACTTATTGAACAACTCTATCTGAGTGGTGCCTAAGATATGTTTTGCATGTTCTTCATATTGATTTCATGTTATTCGTTGCCACATCACATCCCTTGATTTTGGTGAAACATGTGAATTTTTCATCCAATATTCATATATTATTTTTTTTAACATCTTCTCTAAGTCTACCTTTCTATGGTTGCCTACAAATAATTGTCCAACAAGTGAGCTCATCATTTACATCTATTTTCAATTGAAATTTCCTATGTTTTTGCAATGTTTTTTGTGAGGTATGTTGGGTTGTGTTATTCTTTCCACGACTACCCCACGTGGTGAACCGAGGGGTTAGAGGGGGGGCGGAGTGCCCCCTTCGTTGCGCCA
>APFE031094268.1:70583-88324 GCA_000404065.3 Pinus taeda | reverse complement strand
AGCAGAGGAGGAATCAAAAGATGAAGAGCCACAAACTCCAGCTGTGAGAAGATCAGTTTGAGAAAGAAGGCAGCCAGAAAGGTATAGTCCATCTGCTTTCTGTTCAAATTTTGCTTTGTCTGTTACTGATGATGATCCCAGAAGAAGGAAGCAGTGGATTCAGAGGATGGAAAAATCTGGAAAGAGGCCATGGTTGATGAAATGGCATCTTTGCACAAAAATGAGGCTTGGGATCTGGTGGAGTTTCCCGCTCGAAGGAAACCCATTAGCAGCAAATGGGTGTTCAAGAAGAAGACAAATGCAGAAGGGAAGGTGGAGAAATACAAAGCTCGGTTGGTAGCAAAAGGTTATTCCCAGGTGCCGGGAATTGATTTGGTGATATTTTTTCTCCTGTTGCCAAGGTAGCTTCTATTAGATTACTTTTATCTGTTGCTGCTACTTTTGATTTTGAGGTAGAATAGATGGATGTGAAGACAACATTTCTTCATGGGGATCTGGAAGAGGTGATCTACATGAAGCAACATGAAGTCTTTGTGGTGAAGGGTAAGAAAGAACTGGTATGAAAGTTAAAGAAGTATCTGTATGGTTTAAAACAATCACCAATGATGTGGTATCAGAAATTTGATACATTTATACAGGGACTTGGCTTCACCAAAAGCAAAGCAGATCACTGTGTGTATTTTAAATTAATTGGTTACCATGTTATTTATCTAGTCTTGTATGTGGATGATATGTTGCTAGTTGGAAATGACAAAGAAATTAGGATTTGAAGACCCAATTATCCTCCAAATTCAACATGAGATATCTTGGTGCTATAAACTATATTTTGGGCATGGAAATTAAAAGAGATCGAGCAAAGAGGAATCCTCTAGTTAAACCAGAGGAAGTATGTCGAGACAATATTGTAGAGGTTAATATGCAAGATAGTAAACCGGTGAAGGTTCCTATTCCTGTAGGTGTAAAGTTATTTATTGAATAGTGTCCTAAGACACAAGAAGAGGAAGAGGATATGTCCCGTGTTCCATATGCAAGTGCAGTTGATAACTTGACATATGTGATGGTATATACTAGACCAGACATTGCACATGTAGTGGGAGTATTGAGCGGGTTTATCTCAAAACCAGGGAAGGAGCATTGGACAGAAGTGAAGTAGGTTTTTAGGTATTTGTGTGGCACTAGTGGTTATAGTTTGTGCTACCAAGGAAGACTAGGATTGGACAGAGTTTTGGATATCCGTGGCTTTGTTGATGTAGACTGGGCTGGAGATATGGATTAGAGAAGATCTACAAGTGGGTATGTGTTTAACCTATTTGGAGGTGCAGTCAATTGGATGAGTAAGAAACAATCTGTAGTGGCGCTATCAACTACACAGGAAGAATACATGGCAACCACTCATGCCAGCAAGGAAGAAGTTTTGTTGCAGATATTATGTTCAAGTATGGGGTTAGTACATGGAGCTATAAGGATAGATTGTGATAGCCAAGTGCAATTTTCTTGGCAAAGAACTCTTCTTACCATTCAAAGACAAAGCACATTGATGTTCAGTATCACTTTGTGAGGGATATGATAGAAGACAAAAAGGTGTTGCTGGTAAAGGTGGACACTTTGAAGAATACTACAAATGTATTGACAAAATCTGTGAGCTTTAAGAAGTTCTCTTGGTGTATAGAAACAATGGGCATTTTAGGGCTACATAAATGACTAAGCTCTCTTGTGGCACCCTATGGAAAGAAAACAACAAGTGGGAGAATGTTGGGTTGTGTTATTCTTTCCACGACTAGCCCACGTGATGAACCGTGGGGTTAGAGGGGGGGCAAAGCCCCCCCTTCATTGCACTGATTGCACAGCAAGGGGGTCACAAGGTGGTTTGAGGGGGGTGGGTAGCCCCCTTGTATGGGGTCTGGGGTAGCACCCCGGGAAAAAAAAATTTGGACCCTAATTAGGTTAAGCGGACCTACCTAAGGTTTTGTGCATGATTTTCACACATGGTTTTGGATGCTTAGGCATGTATAAATATGTATTGTAACATTGAAAGGAAAATAATTAAAAATCAAGCTGGTAGTCCCAGTTTTGGGATCCAGGGTAAAATCTCTATGTATATGTGTTTTATGTGTTATGCTCTCGCATTGTTTATTTTCTGTGTTTAGAATTCGTATGCAGGTAATTTCTGTACGGGGTTAAAACCTACAAGGTCCCTAATTATTTTGCCATAGATTTTTCCAAATCATTTTCTTTAGTACTTGATGAAACCCCATTTGTATCGCTCTATGTGCATCTATCTTACTTTTCTTTCTATATCTTCCAATTGATTTTAAAGAACTTTTTATATTTTGAATCAGATTTTCCTTCACCCTTTTATCTTTTGTTGATTTTAAAATACCCAATAGAGTTGTAGCTTCTTTGAATTTATTTTATGTTAAGAGACCTCTCAAAATTTGAGCTTGAATTGTCACATTTTCATCTTTGAATAAATTATCAATAATGATCTTAACACGATATCGTATAACATGGTCAACTTTTTTATCTCCATATGTGTCAATGTCAACATTTTCTAACATCTCACCATCGATATTAATTTCATCTGTACATATGAGAATTAAATGTAAATGTGTATAAATATTAATTAAATAATTAAATTAAAAAATAAAGTTTTAATGAAGTTGAAAATTAACAAAATATGTATAATTTCATAATACACACATGATATATATATATTATATATATTATAGTATATTATATATATATATATATATATATATATATATATATATATATAATGGTGATTCACCTTCTCCACTTGAATCATTTTCACATCTTTCAACAACATCAATCAATCATTGGTTCATTATCTTTTCACTTTGTTTTTCAACATTTTGAATCTCATCATTAATGTTTATGAGGAATATCTCTCTCTTTTTTACATTGCAAAATATTTTTCAAATTAGTTCATCAAATAAAAATTAAATTTCAAAATACACTAGTTAAATTTTAAATATCATTTTAAATATTTACATTTAGATACTTTCTTCAACTTCTAGTTGAGATTGATTTTCCCTTTCAATATTTAAGTGTTATTCCTTCTTTCTTTTGTATTAGTTTCTCGAGTATTCTCTATCAGCCTTAACGTCTTTTATACAATCATATTTTCTCTTGCAAATTCTTTAATTTCCCATGATAATTCAATCTATGTAGATTTTTAAAATCCAACACAAAAAAAGTCAATTTCAAAATCCTGCAAAAAAAACTGACTTTCAAAATTTAGACCAAAAACTCACTTTAAAAATTCAGCACAAAAGACTTACTTTAAAAAAAAAATCACTTTAAAAATTCAACCCAAAAAAATTCCTTTAAGAATTCAGCCAAAAATATTTAGTTTAAAAGTTCAGTCCAAAAGAGGAAAGATATGAAAATAATTTTTCAGCTCTGTTTATTTATATCGTTTGGGCGAAATGTTTCTTTTCGGAGGGTCGCACCATTTTATTTTTTCGGTCAATGGAAAATATAGACAGATTTTCAGCTGAACATTTAAATTAACTCGACCGGATTACTTTTTCATTTATTTTAATAGGCGCTGACGACAAACACAAGTTTGACTGAATGTTTTTTTAGTTCGGCCGAACTACTTTAACCTGCAACTTTGTAACAACTCGGCTCTAGTCACCTTTCTCCAACTTTGGGATTGTTAAACTCCATCAAATTTGGCGAATTTACTTTTAGGACCAATACCAACATTTTCATAATTGAATCTACTTTTAGTACATATAAATTTTATGGAATTTCATAGATATTTGCTAATTTTAATTAATTTTGTAATGAAATGTGTGTAATTTTCTTAAGGTCTTCATGATTTTGTAAAATCAAAATTTTGTATCTTTCAAAATACACTACAAAAAAATGTGAAAATTTTATAGTTCATTACATTGGTCTGTCTTCTGTAATGGGTAGTTTTTAGATTTTTAGTTTTTAACTAATATGTTGAGAAACTTGACATTGTGCTAAACATCTTCAAAATCTGTAGTTTTTTCATATTGGTTCAATTCAAAAAACTATAGTAATTATGATGTGCATGAGTTGGTTTCATAAATATAATGATATATAAGTAGACTGTATCTAGATTGTGGAAACACATTTAGTTATTTTTATATGTCAAGTTTACAAAGAATACACTAGTGCCAAAAAACATGACTTTTTATGAAGCCTTTGATTTTTAAACAATACACAGTAAAACAATTGCTAAGTTGACATATCAAATGTGAACAAAAAAATTCCAAAAAATAAGTAATAGAAAGCTAGTAAAATTTTTGACAATTTTTTTTTATTGTAAAATGAAATTATGAATAAAAAAAGTTCTTTGGCTTGCCAAAAGTTAAAGA
Source organism: Pinus taeda (assembly GCA_000404065.3). Lineage (NCBI taxonomy): Eukaryota > Viridiplantae > Streptophyta > Pinopsida > Pinales > Pinaceae > Pinus > Pinus taeda. The sequence continues at coordinate 83,951 of APFE031094268.1, read as the reverse complement.
AATTCTAAAAATGATCATTTTTTCTCGAAAAAGGTCGAAAAGTGTAACCCAACTTCACATTTTCATATCACCTTATCCCCATCATTATTAAGGAGTAAACATCAAACACGAGTATTTTTACACTTTGTTCTTCCATCTTTCTCATCTTTCTTCCACAACATTGACATAGTTCATTATGTGCCTACAATTCTCACCAGCAAGTACAACCAACCTGGATATACAAGGACAAGATAATAGAATCAAGAAGGTATTTATCTCTTAAGAGCATGATGCCAATATTGTCATTCTCGAATTTTTTATTTTTGTAGTGAAAACAATTTACTAGGGTTTCTGGGGTCTTCTAATTCAAATCCTTTCTAGGGTTGTTAAACGTAGGTTCTTCACTTGTAAATTCTTAATGCAAACCATAGAAATCATGTGTACTCTTTTTAAAGTATGTATACTAAATCGTTGGTTGCAAAACCCTTGAGACATCACTTCTATACATGAAATTTCAAATGTATGTAAGTGAATGGTAAGAATCTCTTCATCATGTATTGAAAATGTTCAAGAGACGAAATGGAAAAGTATACTTACCTTGGTCAAATTTTAGATTACTCAGAGATTCTTCAATTTGTCAAGTACCAAGGATGCTTCAATTCTTACATAAATTATTTTGAGATAATAGATTGATTTCACAGATGTAGTGGATTCCTTTTACATATATATTATTTCCATATATTAGCTCAATGAACTTCAAATCTCTTCTAGCTTTTGGTGCCTTCAACAAAGTGATCTTTTTCTATTTCAATAGTCAAATGTTTGTGTTTTATTAGGATGCCATATCTACCTTAGATAGTTTTGGATGCATTTCATGAAATCTTAACTAGGGGAAATATTTATGAGTAATGAAAGGAATAATTCTATCATTTTGAATTAGTGATGTTTCCCACAATGATGTCTTTCTTTGTGTAATTGTTCTTTCCTCCATATAGAGGATATATGTATTATATCATTTTTATGGAGATGAGCCATACTAGTGAAATTTTTTCAAGCCATATATCAATTTTGTAATGTTTCCATATGTATCATTGTCAATTCAATTCCTGGATCATTGCTATAATACAATATATATTGTTGTGGACTCACTATCATAGAGATAAGCCATATTTCTAGTTGACACAAGGGTTCATGACACAATTCAAAGTTACTTTTAAGGAAGCTACATATTCCCCGTTACAATATAACCAAAAAATACAATCCACTTTCTTACAAGGATTCCAAATAGGACTTTGACTTAATTACAAATATTATACTCAATAAACCCTATGAATATGAGAACATTATTTGACTAGTAACCATAATAACTATTTTTCTTTTTTATTCTTCTTTTTTACATAATGTTACAAGTACAAGAATAATTATGAATACCTAACCTAATTACATTTTCTAACACCATGGAAAGATAGGGAATTAAAAGGAGGTGTAACACCCTCCTCCCACATCTACCCAAGAAATTGGCCAGCCGAGGTAAACATGTGACAAGAGGACACTATGATATGACTCGACCTCCTAAGTCGCATTAAGGAAGTGGAACCAACAGAAACACACCATATAGACATCCAACATCATCAACAAATCCTTCAAAGGACAAGTCAGCCACTCAGACAGCCTGTCCCTAGATCACACTGTTGTTTTAGGTATCTTGGGCCATAGTTCCTCTCATGCTATGGGCAAGGGAGTGACTAACAACCTAAAGTCGCTCTCAAAGGCTTGCCTGTTGTTATCAGGAAATTTAGTGTCTATGCAGAGCTGCTAGTCCCACTAAGACGGGTAGCTATCTTAGAAACAAACAGATTAAAGTTACTTTTGTTTTCCTTTATGAGAAATAGATAGGAGAGGAGCAAAGAATGCCAACCTCAATCTTTTGCTTGGTTCTTTGCTTATTCCTTCTCCCCTCTGACGAACCTTTGTCGCTCCTTCCTTGATTACTCCGCTTCAAAGAGTACCTATAAAGTCAAAGCAACATAATCCCTTCAAAGTACAGACATCTACAATCATAAACAATATAGGACCATATATATATTGACCACACAAATGCATATATCATCAAATATACAAGAATGTGGAGGAAAACTTGAATAGCTTTATTGATATAAAGATTAGAAGAGAGGATTACAACCCATTGATCTTGACCCAGTTTCATCTCCTAGCATGAAAGCCCGTTCTTCACCTCATGAAAACTTAGATCACCAACCACTATGATGTTCCCAAGAAACTATAGCACTTCCTTACAGAGCAAAATCCATCCCTCTAGATTCTTGATGAGGATTCCATATATAGATGCATCAGGGGGGTGAGTCAGCTTCTGGGGTTTTGATTAGTGTCTCTCTCTGATAGTTTCTGATTCCACTTGGATTGATTGATGTCCTTACTCATCCCTGGGTGAATTCAGAGAGGCAAGTGTCCCGAGGAGAGTTTCTGGAAGATTCCATGATCATCCACCTTGCAAACTGTCTCTGCCATTTGTCTACTCTCACCCATCGTACCCTACAAAAGGGCTTTCCAGTATTCATCGTACTTTTTGCACTGAGCAGGTGAGATGCATGGCACCCTTAGCACTGAGCAATCTGTATGGTCCAGTTTTGACTAGTTCTGAGTAGTTTTCTTGGAGATGATTTATTCAACTGACCTTGTTCCTTTAGGGAAAGAAACAACACTTTTAGGGACTCAGAAGCCCTTGGTTTATGGACATATGTGATTGGGGTTGCAGTGCCCAAATATGTCTATAACAGTTTCCCCCTAAAGCATGAGGTCGAAAATATTTTGATGTCGGGTGAAATGCCTTATCATGAGGATCTGAGGTTTTTCGAACTGGAAGATGACCTGTAATAAGATACAATACAATACATTATCTTCATAACATTTTCATGATCTAGCTGAGGCGGGCATTCCCATGCTCAGCTTTATAAATTCATTTTCATGTACATAGGACAGGCAACCGTCTGTGTAGCAGACTGATGATTCTGATAGAGCCATCATCCCTTGATTTGGATGATCATGTATGTAGCAATGATGTACATTTGATGTCTTTATTATCTTGAATATATCACAGCCCAGATGGATGAAACTAGATCCAGGGTCTTCAAACTCGTCCAATCTTCACCCGAAGTACAAGTCGATCCAAGTAAAAAAAATTCTGGAGTCAAACATGGAAAGACATCACCTGATTACTAGCCAATGATGTAAGCTATTAACAGGCACAAGAGGAATCACCAATAATGATGATGACCCTCAAGGTGCTATAGTACAATTCGCATGGTGTAAAAATGGTACTTGGCATCGAACACCACAAAAAATCTCTCGGTGGAAGGCCATTAGTGTAAACCTGTCACCGGAAGCGAGAAACTTGCCATTAAGGCATGCAAGCTTCAAGGTACTGAAAGGGGTGTTCCTAGGTTGACTTCTTGGATAATGAGCTGATGTCGACAAGAAGTGACCCGTCATAGGAGGGCCTTAATGAATCCCACATCTATGATGTGGAACGGAGCAAATGAATTTGCGGAGGTGAAAATGATCTGATGATGCCAGGTTCAAGGTGGTGGTCATGAAAGAATGGAGCGTGAATGTATTGTAGCGGATGAGACACAAGATGGGTTGGTGAATTCTCTGAGCGACTTCTCTTGAACATATCGACGACACTGAAATGGATTGGTAGCGTTAACCCCAAAGATGGATGGTACGATGGACCAATGGTAATATGACCGGTGAATGGAATAACCCAACCCGACTCAATCATGGTGATGGAGTGAAAGTGTCATGTTCAAAAGCAACTTTGCTACCAATATAGTTTCTTCAAGTTTTCTTCCCAATTTTTCCCTAGTCATTACTGACCAGCACCTCTTTATTTTTATCAAGCTTGAGGAGGATAAAATATGCTTGTTCTATAATTTTCCCTTCGGGCAAACCCGTCGCTACGTTTTAACGAGACTAGCAACAGTGGAACGTTCTCGTCTCTATGGACAAGTTTGTCGCTATTGGTTTTAACGAGTTTAACGACAAAGACAACTCGGTCCTTTTTCAATTTTAGAGTGTCTAAAAAGGGAAGAAAAGGAAACTCCAGTAATCCTTTTTCTTCATCTAACCCCTTAAGTCCAAAAAAATATAAAATAATACGAAAGGGATTGATTTTCGATAGATTTAACGAGCCGAACAAAACAAGCACTCGATTTTTTTTGTGTAATAATCCCTCAGGTCCAAAAATATTAAAATATAGTGGAGGGATAGCACTTCCGATAGCTTTAACAAGCTGGAGAGGCTAATTGCTCGACAGTCTTTTCATATTTTACGAGTCAGATGAAAAGAGCTTAAAGGAGACTCATTTTTGAGGAACGAGTGATATTTTCGAGTAGCTGCTGATTCTAGGGTAAGGTTTGGAATTTTCCAATCATGGCATTGTCACAAGGATGGCTAACAAAATCACTCGTCGTAGCTATTCCTCGACAGGGTAAACAATCAAATGGAGGCATATGATCGGCTAAAACAGAGTGGAGGTGATGATGAGAACACGAACAAGGTTCAAAAAGCTGATGATAATGCATTCGCAATGGTTATTTACAAGAGGTTGGTTCATTTTTTAATGAGCTTAAACTCTCGGGGAACATTTTCTCATTGCTTAGGTTTAATTTTTAACGAGCTTGAACTTTGCATAAAAACTGCTCGTGCCAGTCGAATAATAAGGATGTCTAATTGATAGATTCCATTTTTGTGGAGCTTGCACCATTCCAAGCTTTGCTCCATATCCTTTCATTATGCAAGTTAGGAACGACCAATCCTACGAGTTTAAAGGGTTGAGAATCTACAAACTAAGAAAATAAATGGTCGCTCTTCTCTTGCATGCAAAAAGGTTTGCATGCCCCCAGGTATAGTGAAATAGAGTTTCTAGGCTACCATATAGAAGTTCTCACATTTGCAAGATAATTTCCATCCACGTAGCAGATAGAAACACTTCCTAGCTTAGTCCATTTGGACAAAGGTGATTCTAGATCCAACCACCTAACCTTGATGAGGGAATCTTATTCTGATCTAATCCCATTTTCCTAAATAGACGGGTGTCAGAATAGTCATATATCCTTCGCGGAAACCTACCCTATACCCAAAGTTTCCCCATCAAAGTAGACCAGGGTGCATGCCCCCTGGGTTTTAGTCATGGCCATCGAATTACTCGTGCTCTTCTGGTGGATGAACTAGAGATTGATGAGACATTCCTTGCATGAAAAGACCAATTAGGGATGGAATTTGACTATTAGCTATGTGTGAGTCAGGGAATGAAAGTTGGTCTACAAGCTGGACCACTCGGCCTTCATGCGGAAAACACATTACTCAAAAGAGTGAGGAGACAATGGCTCCCATACTATAAATATAGTCACGCCCAAGGAGTATATTATATTCTAAAGGCCCTTGGACTACCATTACATTCAGATACACAATTTTCCCTCCCAAAGTTATAGGCAAACTTGGAAGGATACCTAATGGTCGACTGGTTCCTTCGTTGAAGCCTGTTAGATTTCGCATCTCAGGCAGAAGCCATGGCAAACCAAGTGCTTTACAAGCAGTTGAGGAAAGGATACTCACAGAAGCCCCTTCATCTATGATGGTATTGACCATGACTATTCTGTAAGCTTGAACAATGATTCAGAATGGTACATTAGATGGTAAGCAGGGTCTGCCTAGTAGATTCCAATCGAAGGAAACGACTAGGTTGCTCAGAGGTGGGACCAAATAAATGGCATGATATGACCTTGACAAACTTCCTTCCTGTGGTAAAGGAATGAGTAGATTGCCCCCATGTTCATCGGAGTCTGTGCTTACAAAAATAATTTGAATGGTGTCATTCGCATTCTCTTCCTTGACTGTATCATCTGAAGATGGACCTTCCGAAGACAAGACTGGTTCGACTGCCACCTCGACCTTTTGACTTTCATCTAGTGTGGATTCAGCGAGTTTATCTTCAATGATAGATGCTTCAACCGACCACAAGGTTGTGTCAGTTGGATTTTCAACTAGCGATGGATTCGACAAGAGTTTCTTGTACCCAGGAGGAAGCCATAGCGGTGAAGAAAGATGGTTATCCAAGACTCTTTTAGCTTCATCCAGGAAGGGAAAACGGTGGACGACATGATTGCCTTCACACAGTTTGCAAGGAAATTTACATTTTCCTTTCTGTCCAGAGACTTCGTTTTCACTAGTTGATGGTGTACTCTCAACATGATCATTAGAAGTTGATGACATCGGATTGTGCAAATGAGGAGACCAGTCCCTTAAGATCTGAGGGATGCAAGGACAATCTTGATGATAGTGGTCTCCTTTGCAAATGACACATCGAGATTTAGGCTTGGATGGTGCAATATGTGGATTTTCGCTAGATGACGCATGGTTGCCCCTTTTCGCCTTTGGCTCCTTCTTCTTCTCTTTCTCCTTCCCTTTCTTCTTCTTCTCAGTTACTTGGTCTTTAGCTTTACCAGCTTTACCAAGCAAAAGGGAAGGAGGGGAGGGAGAAACAAGTGAAGCAGAAGGTTGGGGGGTAACTCTAGTATCATCTAGTTGCTAACTTGATTGCTCAAGAATTGTGGCAGTTTGAACGACATAGGTTGAGAAGAGCCATATTGGCAAGCTGATTGTTAGTCCTAGGAGGAACAATGTGGCCATATGAGGTGCACCAACATCTCCCCAAGAGGAGAAAGGACTAGGATTTCACCCAAGGGGAAATACTTGGTTGGTGGACTCCATTTTTCTCAACCTAAGACCAATGAGGGAACAATGACGTTATTCCGATTAAAATAAATTTTAGACGCTTCGACACAACTTTCTTTTTCAATTTTTAAGAGTCGAGAAAAAGCTAAAGATGACTCTAGTCGCCTTTGATTTTTAATGAGCCTGAAGTGACAAGTGCTCAAATGGACCTTTTTCTTTAAGGAGTCTAAAAAGGAATGAAAGAGACTACTCTGGAAATCTAGACAGAGGGATTACCAAACCAATCGCAAAACTGCAGAATACTTTTTACGGTACGGCAGTTAATCTTCCCGAATGCTATGTTCAGTGCATTGTGATCGATAGGGCGGAAAACACGGATTCCTAAGGATAAAGGATATAGCCTATTGTGGTCTCCCAATATATACTTGATGGTACGTGGGAGCACAAGTCCATACTGGCACTTGTCATCTCAAAGAGAAGGAATCACCCAACCTACAATGAAAGTGATAGTTACCAGGCTTTATGACGCCAGAATACGTCTCTAGCCTAGACTTCTAAATGTTGTATGTTAGGTTCCAAAGCGTTTTTATGTTCATTGAATTTATTATATAGTTAATCTTTCTTAAGAAATTTTCCTTTCAGGTTCACCATGTGATGTAGATATACAATTCCTAAAATGCAATCTGAGATGATAAAGAATCATTTGATCTTCTTTTTGCAATGAAAATCCTAGCTACTAAGGAAAGAGAAGTGGGATTCTTTCAACATAGAGCAGAGAGCACACACTATATGCACTATCCTAAATCAAAATCAACAAGCAATCTAAATGCAAATGCACATGCATGTATTTGTTTTTGCTTTCTTAATGTGTGAATGACAAAAAGGATTCTACGTACAAATATGAATCATTTCAAGCGACAGTACTAATGGTTTTCTCTTCAAAAGACGAAAGGAAGATAATGACGACACTTTGCGATTTTGAATTGAAAACTGCTTTCGACACTTGAAAAACTATTAATTCAAATCAAATACAAGAGTAACAGTGTAATCGACCATCAAGAACAATACGATTCTTTTCTTTGCCTGAAAATGACACTTGCAACACTTCCAAATCAAAAGACAACAGTTTGATTACGCTACTTCTTTATAAAGGAGAATTTTAAATGGCAAACAATACATAAAAACATTTACACTTCTTTATACAATGGAGGCTGAATCATGCAAAGGAAGGGAGTTTCCACAGTGGTATACTGATCACAGACAATAAAACTCCTAAATAAAGCTGAAGAGAGTGAACAAAAAACCAAAATCTAGAAGTAGAAGAAGTCTTATCTGATCATCGCACCTATAACATAGGGAAAGAGCGATGCATATCACCTACTGCACATGGGAGGTGCGATGCATCTAGATTCCCAAGAGGAGAAGCTGTGGTGGTCCAGGGATGAGACTTCAACTTGGTTCTTGGTCATATTTTGCAGCTCAATTCATGGATTTAGGCTGAGCCAATGATAGTCAGTAAATGTAAATCACAGGAGCTAATCTAATGAGGCTACTTGAGCCACCACCAAGGCAATTAGGATGTTTGCATATCAATTATTCAGTTTATAAACAAAACCCAGAGATAGACCGAAGTAGCATTGATCTACTTTGCACTTGCATAGCAAATGCAGTTCGAAGGCTAGCTGGCTTGACTTCAGGATCTGTCTGTAAGTTTATAAAGAAAACAAATATAGACAAGCAAAAAAGTTATTCACTCCCCAGTGAAGTCGCCATTTCTTTATCGGGAAATCTAGTGTCTATGCAGAGCTGCTAGTCCCACTAAGACAAGTAGCTATCTTAGAAACAAACATATTAAAGTTACTTTCATTTCCCTTTATGAGAAGTAGATAGGAGAGGAGAAAAGAATACCAACCTCAATCTTTCGCTTGGTTCTTTGCTTATTCCTTCTCCCCTCTGACGGATCTTTGTCGCTCCTTCCTTGATTACCCCACTTCAAAGAGTACATGTAAAGTCAAAGCAGCATAATACCTTCAAAGTACAGAGATCTACAATCATAAACAATATAGGACTAGATATATATTCACCACACAAATGCATATATCATCAAACATACAAGAATGTGGAGGAAAACTTGAATAGCTTTATTGATATAAAGATTAGAAGAGAGGATTACAACCCATTGATCTGACCCAGCGTCACCCTCCCAGCATGAAAGCCCTTCTTCACCTCATGAAAAACTTAGATCACACAACACTATGATGTTCCACCAAGAAACTAACAACACTTCCTTACAAGATGCAAAATTCCAGCCTCTAGATCTCTTGGATGAGGGATCCATATATAGATGATTGCAAGGGAGTGAGTTAGCTTCTGGGATTTTGATTAGTGTCTTCTCTCTGATATTTCTTGATTCCACTTGGAGATTGATGATCTCTTACTCATCCCTGGGTGAATTCAGAGAGGCAAGTGTTAGAGGAGAAGTTTCTGGAAGATTCCATGAACATCCACCTTGCAAGCTATCTCTGCCATTTGTCTACTCTCACCCATCGCACCCTACAGAAGGGCTTTCCAGTATGCATCACACTTTTTGCAATGAGCAGGTGAGATGCATCGCACCCTTAGCACTGAGCAATCTGTATGGTCCAGTTTTGACTAGTTCTGAGTAGTTTTCTGTGGAGAACTTCTGGGAGATGATGTAATCAACTGACCTTATTCATTTAGGGCATGAAACAACACTTTTAGGGACACAGAAGCCCTTGGTTTATGGACATATGTGATTGGGGTTGCAGTGCCCAAATATGTCTATAACACCTACCAGCAACTGTGGACAAAAATTTTCATTGTTGTGCTAGTGACCCCAGTATTTAACACAACTTTTCAGGCTCAAAGATGACGACATTGTCTAGAACTGATCCATATTTTCAAACCAGTAAGTAACATGGAAATGAAAGTACTAAACAAAATACTTTTTCAACACCTTGAATATATCCCTACTAGCCATGATAGGCATTTCGTCAAACATATCATCGACATGTAATCTACAAGTGTAAATACCATAGTTAATCATAGGGATCTCACACTTATCTGAGAATCGCTATGAACCATTGTTTCCTCATGCCATTTGCTGCATTATCATCTATTATGTTAGAGACATAATATCCATTCACATACAAGTAGAAACATGGTAAGAGCCATACATAATTGTTATCATAAAATGTGCATATAACCATCATAATAGGAATAGAAATACAATAATCATGACAATCATAAAATCCATAAATACATCAGTACCTTTACACATGGAAATCAAGGAAATTATTTCTCATTAATGAATTGATTGAACCAACTAGAGATGGGACTACCACGTTCTAGCCAACAGTAGAATGGTTGAGCCAAACCTCTCTTCAACCATTCACCCCCATGCCTTATTCCAAGCATGAATGTGGGATCTCATAGAACACATAAATCAAAACTCATCTAAGGCTTCCAAAGGCCATCCACCTCAACCCATCAAATAGTGGTTCCACCTCATGGTCGAACATCACCAATACCATCATGAGATTGGTCTCCATCCAAGCCTTCTGAGGCTTCCATAGCATTTGCTCCAACCAAGGCTTCTAGGAGTAGTAATTCAACCCATAACTATCGTTGGGCTTCCAGAACATTTTCCAAACCAAGTCTTTCAGGACTAGTAACTAAACCCACTAAGGGTTTGCAAAGCATATATCTAACCAAGGCTTCCAGGACTTGTAACTCAACCCAAGATGTTTTAGGGCTTCCAAAGTGTTTGTCTGACCATGGATTCCAAGAACTAATAGTTAAACCCAAGCTAAGGAATCACGAGAACCAACCAAAAACAAATCATGAAAGTAATCCCACAATCACCATGGATATCTAGGAAATGGCAAGGCTAGGCAACCCGGTGTCAATCCAAGCAACCTCCATGCCAATGATAGATCATGACCAAGAATCCACATGCATATGACATGCATGTCCAAACTAGTGAAGAAATCATACATGCAACTCGGTACTTGCAAGAAAATATGATGTAGTTGTTGATGTTGATGCCTTCTTGTGCTTTCCCGCTCTTCCTTTTCCTTCTTTCTCCAAGAATCCAAGTATGTCACACCCTCCAAGAGTGCTCCAAGAAAACTCTAAGAATCCAAGAGTATGAGAGAGAAAATAATGAGAGAGAGCTCCAACACTGAATTGACAAAAGGTTACCAATTTATCCTCATAAACCTTTTTATGAATAAGGCCTCTATTTTTTTCATTTTCCATTATTTTCCTTCATTTTCCTCCTCACATGCAACTTGTGACCTTTCACCTCCTTCTTCTCTTAATTTCCATCATTTTCATAATGTGTCAAATGCCTTTTAATACCTTAGCCATTTCCTTTGTCAATTTCTTTAGCTATAAATAACCAAATGAACATCCCCCAGGATTTTTTTCCCAACATTCAGCTTGGAATAAGTGTCCTAATCATCTTTGGTTATTGTTTTTAACATTTATTACATGGAATTTTCACCAGGGTTGTTATAGAACCCTCCCCCTTCGGGGACACCGTCCTCAGTGTTCAATCACACATACACCTCATCAAGCTGCTGAAATAAGACATACTTCTTATGGAGCTTTATAACATAGTGCGATGCAATTTTACAATGAAAGAGATTCTCAAGAGAAGAACATCAGGACGACATGACAACATACTGCATAGTGGATATTCATAGCACAAATCATTATGATATTTACATTGATCATCATGCTGAGTGCCAATCCATATGACATCATAACATCATGACAACATAACCACATGTTGGGAAGCTAGTATGAGTCAATAGGGCTTTAGTCCCTTTAGGTGGGCAAGTGATAGAGAGTTTTGAGACCTCCCATGGTCCACGGACCATGGTATTGTAATAAAAATTGTTATATAAAGATGAGTCATAGCAATTCTAAAAGTAACTTTTTGGGAAGAATCATTGTATTGGGCAAGAAGCTAAGGTAGGAAAGGTTTGTTTCACTTACTTAGGTGAAAGGGGAAGGCTCTTGTAGTTGAGTGCGCAGAGACCTTGGTAAGTCCATCGAATGAGTGCATGGGCCCCTGTAGCTGAGTGCACAAGGAAAAGAAGTCTATAATTGAATGATTATACTTAATAAAGACAGTTTTAAGCCAATTATAATGCATCTGAGTCTTATTTATTACTTATGCTAGTCTTTGTATCTTCACTCTATGTTGTGATTTATATGAATTAATGCTTAATTTCTATGCAGAATTAGTAGATCTATAATATTTATGCATGATAATACTAATTAAGGGCCTTCACGAAGATTTGGAATTTTTTCAAGTGAAATTACAGTAATTATCTGTTCGGAAGGGTTAAGGGTGCATGAAAGTATATCTAAGCCATAAGGACTACATGTACCTATCACACAGGCCACTAGATGTAGAAACCTGGTTCTGGCATCCCCCGATACTGCTTTGAGTAAGACTGGACCCTGCGCTATGCGGGTTGTTTCTGAAAGGGCCAACTATTAGGGTTTTGTTGGTTGGCACAAATAAAGCTGAACCTAGTTTAGGCCCCATCAAGCCAACAAATGGTTTTGTTATAGAGACTGAGATCTATCTGAGGAATGTGTGATGTCAAATAAGTGGTTCCCTACTAAGAAAGAAATCGAAAAGTGGATCAATTGGAAGTTTCATGTGTTTGCAACTCAGGAGAACACCAACCCACGGTTATCCAAGGAACAATGGTTGAATATATACCTATACACAAATGAGACTGAAGCTTTCTTATATTTTTTCCCTTGCAAACTCCATGAGTAGCTGTCGAGATTAGTGGATAGTTAGGGTACGTGGAGGCTTGATGACCCTATTGTGTGGACCCTAGAGCTAGTGAAGTTCTTTGAAGCTTCATAAAATAATAGCATGTGGGTCGTTGATCACTGGATTGACCATATCTTAGGAGGATTCATCACTGAGCTCGTGATCGATACGACTATTAACTATAGTGAAGCAGGGCGCAAATTTTTCAAAGGTCCAAGAGGTAAGTACTTAAAATCATTGAAAACCTGGATTAAGATGTTATTGTGTGAGAAATAGGTTATGCCATTACATTGATGTTTTGGATTACACGAAATGGAAAGCCCTTCAAAACAAACAGGGAATCAGGATCTGAATATAGTCTATTGTTAGAATCTTTTGATATCGACGATAAAGGAACTGTTATGTGAACCATGGAAATTTTAGGGGTGAATTTTCGCCCTTGGGCTAAATTAAGGGGTTTTATATTTTTATTGAGCAAATATTTTGTATACAAATCGCCTCAAATTTATTTTATAAAAAAATTAGGTATGGAGGTTAGCCCATCTTATTTTGAGGGAGAGGGTAAAAAAAGTAAATTTAGCCCTTGAAATTAGGAGTTACAATCTTCCATTCGCCCTCATTTTCAAGAAAATGTATTTATGATAGTTATAAATACAAATATAAATACAGTGGAGGTATGGCAAATAAATAAAATCTATTGTTTTACTTACTCTAAAGGTATGGTAAATAAATAAAAATACAAATAAACTAGAGGTATGGTAAATAAATAAAACCTCTTTTTATATTTAGTCCATAACCCTCTTTCTATTTAA
>APFE031094268.1:0-70573 GCA_000404065.3 Pinus taeda | reverse complement strand
ATTGATTTTTATTTTATTTTTTATTTTAACCAAGTTAAAATGTTTAAGTGACATTAAATTACAAGATTCGTTTTACTCTTGATCTACCAAGCCCTGAGAGGGATCAAATATTTTTTCACTCTATGTTAGTTTGCATATCATGATATTTGATCCAGAGTAAAGATGGATCTATGCTAGTTTAATTCGCCCCTTTAAATAGGTTGCATTCCCTGTGAATACTATGAGTCAATACCATGTGCCACCTTTATTTCTATTAATACTAATATTAGGGTTAATAAATTTTTTTCATCCTATTAATAACAATTTGGCCCATGGTATTTGGCCCATAGGCTTCACCTAAATATAACACATTTTTTGAGTGTTCATAAATATAAGGTGGCTTACGGAGTAAATATAAAAATGTTTTATTTATTTTCCATAACTCTCATTTATTTATATTTTTATTAATTTACCATACCTTTTTTATAAATATAGTATTTGGCCCATAGGATTCAATTAAATAAAACCTCTTTTTTGAGCCTTCTTAAACAGAAAGAGGGTTATGGACTAAATATAGAAAGAGGTTTTATTTATTTACCATACCTATAGTTTATTTATATTTTTATTTATTTACCATACCTTTGGGCCAAATACCATATTTATAAAAGAGGTATGGTAAACTAACAAAAATATAAATAAATGAGAGGTATGGTAAATAAATAAAACATTTTTTATATTTACTCCATAAGCCGCATATTTACGAACACTCAAAAAATGTTTTATATTTAGGTGAATCCTATGGGCCAAATACCATGGGCCAAATTATTACTAATACCATGCAAAAAAACATTATTAACCCTAATAAAAATAAATATGGCACATGGTATTGACCCATGGTATTCACATGGGATGCAACCTATTCAAAGGGGGGAATTAAACTAGCATAGATCCATCTTTACTCTAGATCAAATATCGTGATACGCAAACTAACATAGAGTGAAAAATATTTGATCCCTCTCGGGGCTTGGTAGATCTTAATGTCACTTAAACATTTTAACTCGGTTAAAATAAAAAAAATAAAATAAAAATCAATTATTAATTTTATTAATTTTTATAGATTACTAATAGCTTAGTTTTTAAGCTCCAAGTTTATGATAACCCATGGTATTGATCCATGGTAATACCATGGTATTCATGTGATCATAGACTATTTAAATGGGAAATTCTATCAGCTTAGATCCATCTTAATTTCATGTCTACCAAGTGTTGGGAGGGATAAATAGATTTCATCCCTCTAAGAGTGGTAGATGTGGAGTTAAGATGGATATAGGTTGGTTTTTATGATAATGAAGATATTAAAAAGACTTAGGAAATTATATTGTAAATAATTCTTAAGGTGATTAGGCCTTTGGCATGCCTGATCCGATGAGATAATATGAATATCACAGATTATCAAAATAGAGACTGGTACATTGCTTTGCTACTACCTCATCTAAGATTTCCCTTATCACAACAGAAGATAGGAACGCGAGCAGAAGTTGTGGAGATCACGATGAGGTTGGAAGCCTCACCAATACATAATATGAACATTGGAGTGCAATAGATTTAGTCGTATCTAGAAAACCTGAATATGGAGTTGCATAGCTTAAAGAGAGGGAAGGAAGCTTAGTCTGAAGTGCACGCAAAAGTCTAGTGCATAAAATGTAAAGACAAGGGCCATGATAATGATCATTGTCCTGTTCATCAGAATTACTTAATTGGAGGAGGTCTTTTTCCTTTGAAACCTGAGACCATTATGGGACCGAGTGCAGGAGTACCCTTATGGTGCACTATCTGCCAGATAGTTGGGAAGCATGCAAGTGACCATTGTCACCTCTTGCAAAAGTTTGTACAGACTCCATTATAGTTGTTTTGTAACTTTTGTAAATAAGTCATACATGAAGAGAGAAACTTCCAAAGCTACGAATCAATGATGGAGCAAACCCCTACGTATCGAATGTAAGTAGAAAATTGACCTCAAGATCAGGGCATAGGTGCAGCACGCATAGGATTATAGATCTGTGGAAGGGGGAGAGGCAAAGGGGTTGGTAGAGTTTTTGGACAAATAATTTTTTATAATTGTGGTGAATTAGGTCATTTTTCTAACGATGGTCAGAACCCAACACATCCATCCTGTTAATATTGCAGACAGTTTGAACATGTGATAGAAGATTTTTCAGTGCTAATATTCAAGATGCAAGAGAAAAGGATGCACCAACCCACACAAAACATACAAATGATGAGGGTGGAGCCTCACAAAGTGGACCATAGAATCAATATCATGACACGAAGTGGTATTTCCATGAGAGAAGATAAAGGAAACAAGCCATAAACTGAAGGGTGGGTACATAAGGCTATAGAAAAAGAGCTGGGATTTGATCTCAGGAAAGCTAAAGAAACTTTTATGGAGGCCAAGAAGAATTTTTCTGAGGCTTCTACATCAAAAAGTTAGGAGAAACCAACTGGAAACAATGAAGCACACGACATGGATCCCTCACTATTCGCTACTTTTATGAAACCCTACATGAAGTTGTTATGGGATCAGAAGGTAGTGGAAGGGCTCCAAGAGCTAATTGAAAATTGTACGGGTAAAATCAAGACTCCTCCTAAATAATGTGCTATGAGGAAATTGAGTAAACATAAGAAGTGGACAGGGTGTGAAATGCACGTATTGGAGAGTATGAAATGGATTAAGTCATCCTGGATCTAGGATCTAATTCAAATGTGCTGCCAAATCAAACATGTGAAAGGATGGGGAGACCTGCAGTACAATGGTTCCCTATACAACTACCCATGGCCAATCAACAAAAGATCATTCCTATGGGATGCTTGTATGGGGTAACAATAGACATTGAGGGAGAAAGTGCTCTCGCCGACTTTGATTAATTGAAATAGTGGATTATAGAAATCCTTACCTTGTGCTATTGGGTATTGATTAGGCCTTTGACATGGATTCCATAATTAACTTGAAGAAGTGAACGATGAAATTTGAGACGAAGGCAATGTGAGTTATTGTACCATTGGATCCTATTGAGAGAGTGCGCTACACTAAACCAGTCCACAATTATGAAGAGGACAATGATATAGATCAAATATTAAATATTACTACACATGACAAATATTGGATCAATCCCACTGCAGATGGTGAATTACATGGGATAAATATAGCTCATGTACCTCAGATTTAGATGAAGAACTTGAACATTAGTAGAATAGTTTGCACAATTTTTCAACGCTATGCTATAATATAATGACAAAATAACTTCGGTGTGTATCAACGAAGGTAAGAAATATTTCTCATTACGATGGCTTCGATGATGTTAGTTTGTTTCTAGAGAAGTTTGAAAGGGACTTACCAAAAGAGCATCAGTTTCAGGCTCTTGATCTGGTGTTGCGGGCTACACCTACCCATTGGTGGGCTACCCACAAGGATAGCTCTCTTGACTATAGAGAATACAAGTGAATTATGAAGCTAAGGTTTAGGTACAGGAATACCCGCCTGAGAGAGAAATATACAAGAAAGGATGATCCATGCGAGCATTTGGCATGATGGAATAAAGCTTGGGGGGAGTAACCTCAACCGGAATGGGTACATATATTTTTTCACACCCTAGATACTATTCTGATGAACTGGTACTTTGAAACGGAGTTACGCCATGGGACGAGCAAGTGGGATATCCTGAGGGAAAGTTTCTTATTAACTTTCGGTTTTGAGGATGGATTTACATGCATTGATGAAGCGCTCTAGGAAATGAAGGCCATAAACTTGAGGATGTCTGAGGCGCTGGTCGAATGGGTTTAACCAGACTGGAATAAAAAATTGTGCCATGCATTGGCATGCTACAATATGACTATAGAAGAAGAAGAGGATCCATAAAATATAGACGTTCTAGAGACTGCGGAATAGTGTGATGTTGAAGGTCCCAAAGCAGCGAACCCTGATATAATAGAACCTTTGAGTACAAGGCAAGTGAACATTGGATCCGACACACCAAGATAGGTGATTATTGGGATGAGGATACAGTCGATAAGGTTGCGGAACTACTGCGTGAATATCAAGATTTGTTTCCTACCAAATTCTCAGATTTGAAGGGAATAGTAGGGGATCTGGGTGTAATGAGATCACTCTAAAGGCCGAAGTGAAGCCAGTGAAATAGAGACCCTACCATCTAAGTCCCAAATATAAGGAGAAGGTGTGCAAAGAGCTAAAAAAAATGTTGGAGGCTGAAATCATTGAGCCAGTGGAAGAGTCTAAATGGCTAAGCCCTATGGTTGTTAAGGAAAATAAGCACCAATATGATATCAGGATATGTGTAGATCTGAGAAAGCTCAATGATGGATGCGTTCATGACCCATTTCCAATGCCATCTACAAATGAAGTTTTGGAGAATGTTGGAGGGAAAGAAGCATATTCATTCACTAATGGGTTCTCAGGGGGCTATTAGATTAATATTGCATCAAAGAATTGCAGCAAGACCACCATCGCGACGGAATGGGGATGTTTCCAGTACACAATTCGGGCTGAAGAATGCGCCCACAATCTTCTCTAGGGTCGTAATTGCAACTTTTAAGGAGTTCATCCATAAACTTTTAGAAGTTTATTTTGATGACTGGACTATTGTTGGGTTGGTAAAGCACGACGTTGCAAGTCTATGCCTCATGTTGGATACTTGTCGTAGATATCAGATAGCCCTGAATTTGAAGAAATGCATCTTTTTTGTGCCCTATGGTATATTTCTAGGTCATATGGTATGCAAGAAATGATTAATGGTACACCTTGAAAATATAGTTTTTATTGTCAATTTAGAGGTTCCCAAGAATGTAAAGCAGCTACGCACAACACTGGGCCACACCAGATACTATAGGAAGTTTATCAAATATTATGCACAAATAACTAAACCAATAGAGAAATTATTGAAGAAGGACATGACTTTCTCTTGGGATGAGTAGTGTCAGCACAGTTTGGATGTGTTAAAGGAAAAGATGGTGACTACACCCATCTTGGTGTTCCCTGACTAGAAGAAATAATTTCATGTTCATGTGGATGCCTCGTGTATTCCATTAGGTGCGGTATTGACCCAACCAGACGAAGGTGATATTGATCATCCTATCGTCTTCTCAAGCAGGAAACTATTAGAGGAAGAGAAGAACTACTCGACTACAAAGCATGAAAGGTTGGTGATGGTGTACGCACCACAAACATTTTCACATTATCTATTGGGCACACACTTCAAAATGTATACAGATCACTCTGCTCTCAAGAACCTGCTCAAGAAGCATGTGTTGGTGTTATAGACATTTTTGGGCACTTCAACCCCAATCATAAATGTCCATAAACTGAGGGCTCCTAAGTCCCTAAAAGTGTTGCTTCACTACCTAAAGGAACAAGGTCAAATGATTACATCATCTCCCAAACGTTCTCCACTGAAACCTGCTCATAAATGGTCAAACCTGGACCATACTAAAAGCCTAGTGCAGAGGGTGCGATGCATATCAGCTTCCCAGTGTACAAGGTGCGATGCATACTGAATTGCTCCTCTGTAGGGTGCAATGGTCGGGAATGGACAAATGGCAGGGACAAAATGCGAGGTGGAAGATCATGGAATCTTCCAGAAGATTCCCCTCTGACACTTGCCTCTCTATTTTCGACCAAGGATGAGTAAGATATCATCATTATCCAAGTGGAAGCAGGAACTATCAGAGAGAAGACACTAATCAAGACCCCAGAAGATGACTCACCTCCTTATAATCATCTATATATGGATCCCTCATCACAGAGATCCAGAGGCTGGAATTTTGTATCTTATAGAGAAGTGTTGTTGGTTTTCTGGTGTATATTCATAGTGTTGGGTGATCTAAGCTTTGCTTGAGGTGGAGAAGGGCTTTCTAGCTGGAGGATGATGCTGGGTCAGAACACATGGTTGTAATCCTCTTGCTACTTTTCATCTTAATAAAGCTATTCTAGTTTTCCTCCATATTCTTGTGTATTTGTTTATATATGCATTTGTATGGTTAAACACATTTGGTCCTGTGTTATTTATGAATATAGATCTTTGTTTCTTCGATAGTAGTATGTTGTTGTGATTCTACAGGTTCTCTTTGAAGCTGGGCAGATGAAGAAGGTGGCAAAGCTCTATCAAGAAGGAGAGGAAATCAAGCGCAAGACTAAGGTTGGTCTTCTTGGTTCTCCTCTTGTCTATTTTTATAAAGGAAAACGAAAATAGACTTTACTTGCTTGTTTCTAAGATAGCCACCCATCTTAGTGGGAATAGCAGCATCCGAGTGGACACTATTCCTGGTAACAGGGGTTAAAATCTACAGTTTACACCTTTTTCCATATGCTTATCTTGATATATGATGTTTATATTTGTGAATGTATCTGATTCCATTTACTTATATTCGATAGATCTCTCGCTTTGATTGGTTCTCTGTCTTCTATTTATGTTTGCACGTACTTTTGGAGCGAGTTATGTTTGAGAAGGAGTGATAGGAGTCAAACAAAGGAGGCAAAAGGAAAGTGAAAGAACAAGTAGGTCGTTTTATTCCCTTTGTCTTATTTATCATTTATAGAAAAAGGAAAAGTGCTTTAAATTTGTTGTTCTAGGTATAGCTACCTACCTAGGGAATTAGTATTTATCCGTAGATACCAAATTCCTCACAATAAATTGGCAACTCTGCTAGGGAATGTTCATCATTCCAATTATTTTATCCACATCCTAGGAAACCCTAGTAGACTTTACTTGTCTTCATTGATCTTATTTCAACCTTTTTGAAGTTTTTTGGTCAAACTTTGCACTAGAATGCCTACTTTAGGAATTTGTTGGAATCAGTGCACCCTTGGTCAGGGTACAGTGCACCCTTGATTAGGGTATAGTGTGTTGATCAGTGCACTATCTCCCATTCAAACCTGTGTTGATCCACCTTAGGTCAAATTTCCACCTTTGGATTGGGTTTTTTCACCAAATTTCCTTTTGTTTTTGTTTGCTGAATAATCAATGAATGTTATGTCTCTGAAATTAACATTGTATTTCCTTTCCTAGCCCTACTTTGACTTGATTGATTAATGTTTCTTAAATGATTTATTTATCATTATCGATTCATTGTCAAAGTTAGATTATAGTCGATTAATCTTTGTTCAAAAGAAAGTGTCGTAAAAGTCTTCATTTCTTTCAAAAAGGAACTATTGTAAAGTCTTCATTCTTGCAAAAAGATTGATTGATTGTATGTGCATTAGTTTCCTTTTGTTCATTTTAACATTAAGGGAATTGAAAAGAAAAACATGCATTGTGCATTGAAGAGTTTGTGGGTGCTCATAGGAATAGTTTAGAGAAATTGCATTAGATTGTGCTCTTTTCTCTTTGATTAAAAGAAATTTGATTGCTCTATCCCTATTAGCTAAGGTTTTCATTGTTAAATTGAATGGAAAAAATGCTTATCATATTAGTTGCATTCTAGGAATTGCAAACATACATCACATGGTGAACCTTGAAAGGAAAATTGTTAGGAATATCAACTTAAAATTCATCTGAATTAACCTAATGGAGCATTGTCACCTAACACAAAACATTTATAGGTTCTAGGCTAGAGAAGTGTTCCAGCATCATAAAACATAGCAGTTGTCACTAACTTGTCTGTGATACATCTCGAGTGTGATACCTCATTCCACATACATGAGTATATCATAGCTTGTCCACGTACCTTCGGGTATATAGGACAGTGTTACAATACGTAAAGTATATGGGAATGCTCTCATTGTGCAATTTCACATTAGACAACACTAATATGAATTGGGCCTCCACGTACTTTTGGGTATGTATGGGAGGACAACACTAGGTTTATATCCATCATTAGGTAACCGAGTTGTTTGCCTTGTACACTGTGATACACCGAACACAACATTCGGGGAGATTTCCTGCTTGTACTTCACAGTTCACTGGGAGGTATTCTGCAGTTCACATTTGCTTGGTAATCCTTTTTCATAGATCATCCCTCTTTTGTTTTTCTGTGTTATTTTGAT
This sequence comes from Pinus taeda, assembly GCA_000404065.3. Taxonomy (NCBI): domain Eukaryota; kingdom Viridiplantae; phylum Streptophyta; class Pinopsida; order Pinales; family Pinaceae; genus Pinus; species Pinus taeda. Next base: position 62,538 of record APFE031094268.1, on the reverse strand, counting down.
TAAAATAAAATTAATTGACCATGGATAACATCCTCCATGCTCACTCCTTAGTTTATCTTAGGTTGAGACATATGGCAACAACTCCAGAGTCCACTGATCAAGGAATTCCTTTTGATGGGAATCCTAGTCCTTTTCCTCCTTTCAAAAATATTGGTTCTCATTATATGGCTACATTTTCCCTTCCAAGATTTACCATTGGCTTGCCAGTATGGTTGTTTTCAACCTCCTTGGTTCAAAATGTCATTATTTCACCACAATCGAGTACTCCTCCAACTGGACAAAATCAACCTCCAGTTGATCCTAAAGTTGACTCTTTGCCTTCTTCCTTGGTTTTTTCTTCCTTCCCTTCTTCCTCATCGCTTGGTGAAAGTATTAACACTAGTAACCAGGTGGCTAAGAAGAAGAAGAAGAAGAAAATTCAGCAGGGGAACAACCAAGCAACCATTTCTTTAAATGCAACTTCTGATGAGAAACCATCCAATAAGCCTCACAAAGTTTGATAACCATTAAAACTTTGTACAGGAGACCATATTCTTCGAAATGGTCTTAATATTTCTTAGATATTAGAATAATGGTCTTCTCGTTCACATCATCCTGTGTCATCAACTTTTGGAGATCATGCTGGTGACACACCATCAACTAGTGGTAGTAAAGTTCATGGAAAAATGGGTAAATTTAAGTTTCTTTATAGGTTATGTGAAGGTAATCACCCCATTCACCTTTGTCCCTATCTGGATGAAGCCAAAAAAGTGTTGGATAACCATCTTGCTTCTCTGCAGTGACTTCCATCTAGTTACAGGAGACTTTCCCTTAATCCTTCACTAGTTGATAAAGTAACTAACCCAAATCAACCGTCAATCAAACTCACTCTCTCTGAATGTGAATCCCATGATTCTATACCTAATAAATATCAGGTCGAGGAAATAGTGACCCGATTTCACCATCATTTAATCGTACCTTTCCCAAAGAGAGTGAATATGATACCACTCAGGTTCTTTTCGTTTCTTTAGATTCCAATGAGCTTGGGGGAAATCCTCTTGTTCCATTAAGACAAGATGAAAATCCTCCCACTCTCATAACTCAAGGGGTTAAGTCTCATGTTTCTACAGTACCCCCTCCAAGTAATCTGGTCACTTCCTTTGATTGGAATCAACTAGCAAGATGTCATCTTCCTTCTTATGTGCCTTTCCAGATCATAGTATAGGTTTGTAATATGATTTTACCTGGAACTAGTATAGATGAAGGTGCATCTATGAGCTTCCTTTCCTCTACTACTTGGCAAGCACTCAGTTCGCTGCCACTTGTGCCTATTACCCAGGATATGTTGGATTTTAATAAAGGAACTAGTAAACCATTAGGGATCCTTCCTAAGTTTCCTATTACTTTGGGAGGAAAAATTGTTTATCTCAATGTGGTGGTAGTCCGAGGCCCTTTAGATTACAATTTACTTCTTGGGCGTGACTATGTTTATGACATGTCAGCTGTTGTTTAAACACTCTTTCGAGTGATGTGTTTCTCACATGAAAGCAGAATTGTCATTGTTGACCAGCTTTCATTTCCCGGTCCAAATATGGCTTCTAGTCAACCATATTCCCTAAATGGTCCTTTTGTCCCAATGGTATCTTCCCCACCACGGATCAATTATGTGGCAACCCATTCCATGCCTACATCAAACAACGATCAATTTCGTGATGTTGTACATTATGCACTGGGGGAATTGGAACTAGATCTCTCTAATGGATTCCTTGTTATGGATCCCTTTCAGAGCATTGTTCTCCCATCTAATGAGAACCTCTTGGAAATCATGACCTCTTATGGGTTGTGAACAAGGAATGTGAGGATAGTTCCTTGTCTTGTGCCAACCTCTTTCAAAAATGAAATAAGGAACATGAGGATAGTTCTTGGTCTTCTGTTAATATCATTAAAAAATGAAACAAAGGGCATGAGCATATTTCCTTGTCTTGTGTCAAGCTCGTTAAAAATTGAAACAAGGAATATGAGGATAGTTCCTTGTCTTGTGTCAACCTCATTAGAAAATGAAACCAAGGATATGAGGATAGTTCCTGGTCTTGTGTCAACCTCGTTAAAAAGTGAAACAAAGGGTATGAGCATAGTTCCTTGTCTTGTGTCAAGCTCGTTAAAAAAAATGAAACAAGGAAAATGAGGATAGTTCGTTGTTTTGTGACAACCTCGTTAAAAAATGAAACAAGGAATATTATGATAGTTCCTTGTCTTATGTCAACCTCATTAAAAAATGAAACAAAGGATCTGAGCATAGTTCATTGTCTTGTGTCAAGCTCATTAAAAAATGAAACAAGGAAGCTGAGCAGAGTTCCTTGTCCTGTGTCAAGCTCATTAAAAAATGAAACAAGGAATTAGAGCATAGTTCCTTGTCTTGTGTCAAGCTCGTTAAAAAATGAAACAAGGAATCTGAGTAGAGTTCCTTGTCTTGTGTCAAGCTCATTAAAAAATGAAACAAGGACCCCTAGACCAAATTTCTAATGTGAGACTTTGATTAGATCTCGCAGTCGAGTCTTTCACTTGATCTCAAAAAGGAACCTTCATTCCATCCACCTCATAGCCACGAGTAGTCTACTTAGGTGAATGCAATGAAGCTTGGGGGGCATGCGCCTAGAATCGAGTCATCATGCTGGGGGCATGTAAACCAATCTCAAGCATAGTTTTTGTTTCAAGCTTGTGTAAAAATGAAACTAAATCCAAGCATAGTTTTTCATTTCAAGCTTGTGTAAATATGAAACTGAATCTCAAGAATAGTTCCCTATGGTTCAAGCTTGTGTAAAAAATGAACCCATCTCCATTTTAACCCTCGTGATTGCCATTATATCAGCCTCTTCTATCATATGAGCCTTGGTTGTTCTCCTTCCATCTCTCTACTTGACCGATCATACGCTTTCACTTGGTTGTTTTACCCTTTTTGAGAAACAACTACAATGAGTGGTCTTATTAGCCAACATCTTCACATAAATCAACATGTTTTGAAAAGTTCCAACATCACTAGAACCAGTTGCTATCCTAGACACCACTCGTTCCTCTTAGTGAAGTCCTATTTAAGCTCTTTTCAGACTCTCAAAATATGAAAAGATTGCCGACTGCTTGTCCTTTTCATATTGTTAATGGATTGGAAACGACATCTACTCAGTCTAAGTTTAACCCTTTTCTGAACTGAGATAGATTATTTACGAAAAAGGAATACGTTGACTAAACATGGTCAATAGGTTCTCTCTTGTATTGTTTTATGCTTTTTCGGACTTGAGAGACAAATATACGAAAAAGAACTTGTGGAGTTTTCTTTCTATCCCTTTTAAAACTCTCTAAACATGAAAAGTATCGAGTTATCATTGCCGTTGGACTCGTTAAAACATCAAATAGTGACAAACTTGTCCATCATGACAAGGCCAAGTTTCACCTTTCCTAGACTCGTTAAAACATCACATAGAGATGGATTCACCCGAAGGGTGGAATTATTAAACAAGCATACGTTATCCTCCTCAAGCTTGATAAAAATAAAGAGGTATTGGTCAGCAATGATTGGGGAAAAAGGGAAAAGGGGTAAACCACTTTATGGCATCAGGTCGCTCTTTAACATGACACTTTCACTTCATCATTGTGACTATATGGGTTGGGTTATCTGCTTGATGGTCATCATACCTTGGTCTATCATACCATCCATTACTTTTTTTTTGGGTAAATGCTGCTAATTCATTTAGTGTCACCGACATGTTCAAGAGAAGTCACTCAGTTAAAATTCATCCTTTGAAATACTCATAAACCTTCATTTTCATGACCACCATTCCTGAACCTTGTGTCATTAGTCAAATTCCGTCTACAAAATCATTACACTTGTTTTATGTCATTGATGTGGGATACATCAAGGCCCTCCTGCGACGAGTCACTTCTTATCGACATCAGCACATTATCCAAGAAGTTGACTTAGAAACACCCTTCCAGCACCTTGAAGCTTGCATACATCAATGGTAGGTTTCTCGTTTTCGGAAACAGGTTGACATCACTGGCCTTCGACCGAAAGACTTTGTATGGTGTTCGACATCAAAACATTCATTCACACCATGAAAAATGTACTGCAATACCTTGAGGATCATTATCATTATCAATGATTTCTCTTGCATCTGTTAATGGCTTACATCATTGGCTGGTAATCAGACGATGTCTTCCCATGTTTGACTTCAAATCACATGTTCACATGGTTAGAATTGTAATTGAGCGAATGATTGAATGAGATAGAAGACCCCAGATCTAGTTTCATCCATTTGGGCTGCGATTTCAGGAAAGTACCAAACCATCCGTACAAATGGCTTTACATTAATGGTCATCCGGTCATGGGTCTATATCTGTAGATGACTGTCTATGTATTTGTAATGAAAGTTTATATGTTGAGCATGGGTATTCCTTCCCTCAGCAATTCATGAGAAAAAATCAAAATATCATGATATTATGTATTGTAATCGATGCAAATCACCATCCACTTTGGAACCTCCTCATCACATCGTAAAGCATATCACTCGACATTAACATTTTCGACTTCATGCTTTAGGGGGTAGCTGTTATAGATCCATTTGGGCACATCACTCCCATCATCCAGATTAGTACTATTAGGTCTCATCAAACCCTAATGCAGTTACTACATGCCCTAGACAAGTCAACACTTGAATGCCTCCTTCTGTGACAATTTCATGGCTTGAAAACATCCTGAAATGACTCCTTGAAGGACCGGTGTAGGTAGGCCCATGCAAGGGTGCTTTGCCGAACACTTAGCCCACTTTGACCTGCGCTGGGTGAGATTGAGCGAAATCATCATAGGGTTCTAGGAATATTCATATCTTTTGGAGCCATCTAGAAGATTCCCACACTTATCATCTCCTATGAGCTCGAAATTGGATATGGAATGAGTTAAGTAACCTCCTATACTCTCATCCCTTCCTCCATGGAAACTAACTCTAAGTCTGGAAGGCCATTCAATACCCTCATTTATGACTAAACCTCCTCCATTTTCCTATAAATTGATCACTCATCTAAGTGATCAGGGGTTGGAATTTGAGAATTTGTAAGGAGATATTGTTGGTGTGAGGATTGAGACTATAAGAAATTATTGTTATGCTGCCAAAGTGTTGTGTTATTGATGTGATGTTGGTTGGAACCCAAGCTAGAAGAGTGACAATGGATCAGACTTCATGGTTGTAATTATTCCGTCTACTTAATAAAGTTGTTCACACCTTTTTCCATATGCTTATCTTGATATATGATGTTTATATGTGTGAATGTTTATGATTCCATTTACTTTTATTCGATAGATCTCTTGATTTGATTGGTTCTCTATCTTCTGTTTATGCTTGCAGGTACTTTTGGAGCGAGTTAAGTTCGAGAAGGAGCAACAGGAGTCAAACAAAGGAGACAAAAGGAAAGCAAAAGAACAAGTAGGTCCTTTGGTTCCCTTTGTCTTATTTATCCTTTATAGAAAAAGGATAAGCACTTTAAATCTGTTGTTCTAGGTATAGCTACCTACCTAGGGAATTTATCCGTAGATACCAAATTTCTCATAACACAGTTTTTGTGGAAAATTGATCCTATTTGGCAGAGGAACCTATTTTTCTAGCTAAGATGTTGTGCTATCAGTTAGAAACCTATTTCTTTTTTCAAAGAAGATAGTTTGAAATATATTTCATCTAACCTATATATCAGCATCTTTTCTAGCAGATATTTTTAGAAAACAAACTAAATGTAGTTAACGTTTTCTTCACATGCATGAACTTGGAGATATTTAGATATTTTTAAATTATTGTAATTAATCTGAAGACTATTATTTTGTAATCAGTTGATGTAAGGTCTATAAAAAACACTTTTAGAAGAATGAAAAAGGGTTGGATTTTACTGAAAACATTTGCATTATTGTATATTTGAGCAGCCTTAAATATATTAGGGCTTGTGATGAGCATTTTATAGGAAATTCATGTGTTGTAGTTCCTTGCCAGCTTTCTCTTTGTTTATAAAAACTTTTCTTCATGTCTGGAAATTTCAATGTATGAGATTTGGATTCATTTATGCTCTTCCTCATAATTCTCACCCATTAGTATTTGTTACCTCAATCATTGATGATTTTCTCTCAGTTCAGTTGTTTTCTTCCAAACTCTCAATTTGTCAAAGGATTTGCTACTATCATGCTTTTTGTATCCTTTTCATTAAATCCATAGCATTACTTGTTATAACTTGACTCCATGCCCAATGGCATGTTTTGTAAACAAGCCAACCAAATCCGGCCATAGAATTTTAAAGGTGAAACCTTCTACTATAGTGACCTTCGGGTAGTTTTATTTTAGGGAGAGATCCGTCTCGAGGTTTAAGGGAAAGATTTCAACCTAAAATAGGTTCGAGGTTACCTTGGAGGTTTTCCTGCACTCGGGTTTCCTCTAAGAGAACATTTTCTATAGTAACAACATTTTATTTAGAGATATAATATGTGGATGTGAAAACAACATTTATGCATTATGACTTGTAAGAGGAGATCCATATAAAATGGTCAGAGCACTACACTGGAAAAATAAAGAGTCATTGGTTTGAAAATTAAGAAAATCCATGTATGGTCTTACACAACCACCCAGAATGTGGTACCAAAAGTTTGGTTGTTTTGTGTTGAATTTGGGGTCTCTGTGATTTTAATTCCAAACAATCACTATGCATATTGCAGACATAATTTTGATTACTTCATTTTTATCACTTTGTACATAGATTTTATGGTATTGTTTGGTACTAGTAAGGATGTGATTAATGATTTGAAGTCTTGATTTTGGCACAACGTCACATGAAGGATTTGGGTGTTGCAAAGTATATCGTAGGAAGTGAGTTCAAGAGAGATAAAAGAAACATAAGTCTATGGTGAGGCTAGACTAAGTATGTGATCTTTATGTCGAAGAATTTTTGCATGGTAAATTGCATACCAATGAATGTTCCTATCAATGCGAACTAGGATTTTAGTTGAGAAATTTACTACAACACTCATAAAGGTGGAAGCCATCAATCATGTTCCTTATGCTAGTGCAGATGGTAGGTAGATGTATGCTATAGCCTCTATTAGATAAATCATTTTCCAAGTAGTGGGAGCATTGAGTTGATGTTATGTTCTCTATTAGATTAATAATTTTCCAAGTAGTGGGAGCATTGGGTTGATTCATGGCTAATCTTAGACATGAACATTGGGTTTAATTAATAAGGTCTTCATGTATTTGTAAGGTTCTTTTGAGAATTCCATTTTTTATCATGATGATATTTAAGGGGACCAATGCTTAGCAGATATAAAAAATTATGTGGATTATGATGGAGAAGGGGATGTTGATAAGACGAGATGCACCAATGGAAGTGTGTTTCCATTTTTTGGTGAACTAGTGAGTTGGATGAAATACATATAGGTTGTGGTTGCTCACTTCATTATAAATACAAATAATATGGTAACTACTCTTTCTTGCAAGGAAACCATTTGTCTTATAAAACCATGTATGTGAGGATAAGCTATAGCACTATTACAATTCAGTGTGATAGTAATAATACTAGATCTCTTTAGCAAAGGGCCCAACATTTCATGTGAAGACAAAGCATATTGAGATCAAATAATATTTTTCAATACATGCCAGAGGATGGCAAAGTGATACTAATGAATGTTGACACTTTGTAGAATGTTGTTGATGCACTGAAAAATTTGGTGACCATGAATAAGTTTAGTTGGTGTTGTGAGTTTATGGTCCTCATAACCCTTACCATATATTTCATAGTTTGATGCATCCTCCCTTAAGCTCTAGCAAAGTATATGATAATTGAGAGAAATTTAGGCAATGTTTATCAAACACCTTGAATGCATGCATGCAAACTCAATATATTCACTCAATGGACACATCTAAAATTATTATATACACTCAAAGAATGGTGTGCATATAACCCATTTAGGAAATGCATGTGACTCATGTATATAGGCACGTGTGTGACCAAATTGGTGTTTGCATGCAAGAAATCAATGCATACAATGTGTCTTGCATGATGAAAGATTAATGAATGAAGGTATGCCTATATATTGAGTGTTTGGTTTGTAGGTATTGTCACGGCCCCGAGTTGGTTTTCTCGTTCGGAGGTGTCGTGCGGCACTGGATAAACATTCATACTTAACTTTTTTCATGTCTTCCGAACTACGCATACATCCATTATTATTATTATTCTCTTTCATTATTATGTTATGTGTGGAATAAACATAACAACAATACCAACCATGCAAAATCGAGACCAACATGAGCTTTCTAAATTTATAATTTCATTTATAAGTTTAATGTACAAATTTTACACAATGTACAAGGGGAGGTCGACTCTACCCGAGCTTGACCTCTACCCAAATTTCGCTGCATGGTTTTTTAGCTTCTGCATGCTATCGACCTGCCCAACAGATTGACCTATGTGGTTATATTGTTGCTTCTTGTTGCCATGTCAAACTACTTCCTACCGCATAACAGTGTTAACTTCAACCATTCGCACTATCGTGTTGCATTGTCAAGTGACATGTCTTACTCAAACCCTAGACATGTTACAGATGTGTCGGGCCACCCACAGTACACATACATCTCCCTCCACCATGCCTTACCATTCAACTGTTATAACTTATGCCCGTGACCATGTATCACCTCTCGATCTTCGCATTGTGAACTCCCATTTGGCTCTTCTCTCTATGGTTCCATGATCCAACTCCACTTGGCCGCTCCACAATATATATGATCCCACGAATGTGTTAAGTGGTGGAGACCTATTGGTTGGGGTGTTGACCCACCAACCGACTCACCCTTGGGTTGCCTCCATGCCCCTCCACCTTATCAAGTATCGGCTTATGCGTTGGTCCATCCAGTCCACCACCATATAAACTGTTCATCGCACTTTACCTTTCCCAGACTTAGTCACTCAGTTGGTTGTTCACCTTTGCTTGTCCTTGGTTCACCCACTCTCGGGGGTCAGTTTGCTTTTCAAGTATGCACCCCCGTCACGTGCTTATGCCTCAACGCATTTTTCCAAGTCGCTTGCTCTCCACCATGTCACCTTAACCGAGTGTGGGCTTGCCTGAACACCCAACTTGAGTCGCCCGATGCGCCTGCCCATTACACTTGGGTCGCGCCCACCCATTATCACACATATGTCACACTTGGGTGCAGCCATGTCACTCTTTTCTCATGTGCACTTGTGTGGGGCACCCGACTTACTCGAGGGTGGTGATGCCGACTCGAGGTCCTAGCATCCTCCCCCACCACAAGTCATTGTCGTCCTCGACAATCCTATCAATCGTGTCAGTCCATTATTAAACTCTGCAATCTTCGTTTTCCATCTCCAAAACAAATCCTCTGTTTCCCAATCACTCTCCTCCAGTGTGTCCTTCCATTTAATGAAGAACTCCCTCCATGCAACACTCCCAACACCTATGGTCCTAAGATCCAAGATCTTATCCAAATTCAAGTTTGGCTTGTCCATAATCATGGCTAGTTCCCTCAGTAGCGTTGTCCTCTCAAGATGATGTGAATCAAGTCTACATATATTGAGCTTACTCATATGGAATACATGTGATCGGAAACTCCAACTCATAACAAAATTCCCCAAATCGCTTCTTCACCTGGAATTGCCCTTCATATTTCCTCAACAAAGATCGTGTATTCCATTTCGATGGCTGAAACTAATCTTTGGTGATCTTCAGAAAAACCATGTCCCGAACATTAAAGTGTGTGTCTCATCTATCCTTATTTGCCCATTTCTTCATCCTCCCTGCGACATCATGTAGGTGCACCTATGCTAACTCCAAAGACTCCTCCCATGCTATCAAGAATCTCTTCGCATGTGAACTTCTCAAAAATCCTCTCGATAGTACCATGTGTGGAGCAACTAGCATCTGTCTATTGACCAAATCAAATGGACTATACCTGGTTGCAGAACTCTTCTACAAGTTTTAACTAAATTGAGCCACATCCAAGAGTTCTAGCTAATTCTTCTAATCAACCCTCACATAATCTCTCAAGTAGTCCTCCAACAGTGCATTAATTTGTTCAGTTTGCCCATCTATCTCTGGATGGTAACTCGAACTCTGCAACAACTCTATCCCAACCAATTTGAACAAAGTGGTCCAAAATCTGCCTATAAAACATGGATCTTGGTTAGACACAACACTAAATGGCACTCCCCAATACTTCATAATGTTCTTGAAGAATAGCTTAGTAGTATTCTTGGTTCCACATGGTATCTTCATCGAAATGAAGACAACATACTTGGAAAAACGATCGACAATGACCATAATCCTATTATATCATTGCACCTATAGTAATTGAGTGATGAAATCCATCGAAACACTCATCCATGGTCTCTCTGGAATCAGTAAAGGTTGCAAGAATCCTCCATGTCTCTGGTTGTCCAATTTGTCCTTTTGATAAATGATGCATGTATGTACATACTCCTCTACATCCTCCCTCATCTTCTCCCAAAATTACCCTCTCTCCAACAATGCCAAGGAACGATGTTGCCCTGTGTGGCTAGCCCATGGAGAATCATGGTACTCCTTCAAGAGGTGCCTCCTAAATCCATAGGACTTCAAAATGTAAATTCGTTTCCCATAGAACAAGAGTCCATCTTGTAGAAAAAACTCTAGAGTCTTCCACTCCTTCACTTACTTTAGAATGCTCTTCACCTAAATATCAGTCTCCACACTGGCACGAAGTCTAACCTGCATCTCATCGATCATATGAACCTGACTCCTACTGCACTCAATGCGTTCCTCTCCCTCCTTAAGTGTAGCAAAATTTCCCTTCCTGTTGAGAGCATATGCAACTGCATTGAGTCTGCCCAGTCTGTACTCAATAGTCATGTTGAACTCTGCCATGAAGTCTTGCCAACGACCCTGCATCACTGAAAAATTTGTTTGGGATGACAAATAACTCGTTTCAATATTTTTAGTGTCGACAAAAAAAGGATTCCCAATCAAGAAATGCCTCCATACCTGTAAACTGTGGATGATCACGTATGCTTGTTCAGAGTACGATAATCGCAACACATCCTCAACTCATTCTTATCTTTCTTCCTCTAGAACAATACTAGAGCACCATACGGGACCTTGAAGGTCATATGAAACCTACGTCAGTCAAATCCTTTAGCTGTCGTTTCAACTCCTCCAACTCTAGCCCTAATAAATGATAAGGAACTTTTGTTGGGGGTTGCTTCCCAACTTTATGTCAATGTGATGGTCCACTGCACCTTGGTGGAAGTACTTTCAACAACTCGTTGGGCATCAAATATGCATATTTTTCCAATACATCATAAATATTGGCTGGAATAAGCATCCCCATTCCATCATCATCCTCAACATCCCTGATGATTGTCGCATATGTCTCAACATCTGAATCCCACATTACCCTACTCATACTTAGTGCATACACATGTTGCATGTTCACTTCCCTTCTCTACTGGTGAGTAGGTAAACCCCACGTTTGTGTGTCTCCAATCAACATCATCTCGTTGCAAAACAAGACAACAATTTCCTTGTTTCCCTTCAGAAATTCCTGCCCCAATATCATGTCAAATTCATTCATCTCCATCACTGTGAAGTCCAAACAACCCTTCCAATCTGTAATCCGAACTAGCACATTATTTTCCAATCCCAACACTTTAGCTCTTGAGTTCACTGCCTTGAACTCCACATTCTTTGGAACAATATGCAATCCAACTTCCTTTGCTAGCCTTGTTGTTGTAAAATTTTGAGTGACACTTGTGTCCACCAAATCTTGAACGATTTTGCCATGAATCTCCAAGTCAAGGAACCCCAAAAAATGCAACGAATTTTTCTTTAGCTCAAGAATCCCTTCCTACATACATCTCTGGTCCTTGTTGCATCCTGTTGTACTAGCTCTGATACCATCTGTCATGGCCCCTAGTTGGTTTTCCTGTTCGGGATGTCATGTGACACCAGCTAAACATTCATACTTAACTTTTTTCATGTCTTTCAGACTACGCCTACATCCATTATTATTATTTTTGTTTTTCATTATTATGTTATGTGCAAAATAAACATAACAATAGTACCAACCATGCAAAATTGAGATCAACACTAGTTTTCCAAATTTATAATTTCATTTATAAATTTACTATACAAATTTTACATAATGTATAAGGGGAGGCCAACTCTACCCAAGATCGGCCTCTACCCGAGTTTCGCTGCATGATGGTTCAGCTTCTACACATTGTCAACTTGCCCAACACATCGACCTACGTAGTCATATTGCTGCTTCTTGCTACTGTGTCAAATTGTTGCCTACCGCATAACAACGTTCACCCCAACCCTTCACACTACTGTGTCGCATTGTCATGTGACACATCTTACCCACACCTTAAATGTGTTACAGTCATGTCGGATCGCCCGCAATGTTGGTGCATCTCCCTCCGCCCTGCCTTAACATTCAACTATTATAATTCCTGCAAGCGGTTGTGTATCACCTCTCGGTCTTTACACTGTGAACTCCCATTTGGCTCTTGGCTCTGTAGTTCGATGATCCAACTCCACTTGGACACTACACAATATATTTTCTCCCATCAAATGTGTTAAGTGGTGGAGACCCGTTGGTTGGGGCGTCGGCCCACCAGCCGACCCATGCTTGGGTTGCCTCCATGCCCCTCCACCTTATCACGTGTCGACTCATGTGTTTTAGCTTATTCGTCAACTCATCTAGTCTACCATAGTATAAACTCTCTATCACACTTTTCCTTTCCCATAATTAATTGCTCGGTCAACCGTTCACCTTCGCTTGCCCTTGCTTTGCCCATGCCCAGGGGTGCACTGTTAGGGTCCCACCCTAACCCCCTTATCTATGTAATGGGACCATGTCATAGTCAAGAGTCAATAAAGACCATATTAATAATTGTAAGTGGTTAATCCGCAATTAATTACGGAACCACAGTTAGTTGCAAATGGGATGTAGTATTAGATAGATGGTATTAGTAATACGCGGTATTGGCCCGTGGTATTGCACGTATGAGTCATATATAAAGGATAGAAACTCCCTGCGAGGAGTATCGTATCTTATTTTGTAATCGAGCTCTGCTCTATTAGAGGTTGCCCCCTCGAAGAGGCAAGTGAACATTACTCTCTGAATAATAAATTCATTGCTATTCCCGTTCTGAGTTTTTTCTATCGCATATTGGTGTTCTGGGTCTCTTTCTGCGCATATTCTGTATTTGGGTATCATTTGCAGGTTAAGAGCATAACAAGTGGTATCAGAGCACTTTCCAGGGCCGGTGGGATCTCCATTTCGTAGCAAATTTTTTTTTTGGCTCGATACGTGTTTCGGCATCTTTAAACCACGGGATCTATCGTTGAGCGCATAAATCTGCGGATTTGAGGAGGCATGCACGCAGGAAATACAAGAGGTGGTCACATCTGTTGGACTCCCTTGTAAACCCTGTGGGTACCCCTTCGAGTAGTAGCGCATTAGACAGAACCGCACACGAACTATCTTCCACGTACCCTCTGGGTATATCGGAAGCCCCATAGGCTCCCTGAAAACCTCGCCATAGATAAACCGTCGGCTGTCTGGCGGCTACAGTACACCGAGAACAGCACTCGGAGAGATTACTCGCCCGTACGATAGGGTAGTCAGGTGGTACGACTAAGGGTATGGTCGACCCTCCTTAGTTAGAGCCCTGAAACATTGGGCCGAGTACTACTGCCAGACCCTTATGTATATTGCGATCTGTAGCACCTAACACTCCTCAAGACCCTAGTTCCCTTTTTTCAATCATCATCTCTTCCAGATCTGCTTGAGCAAAGGAGTGCAGCAACAGCAGACATCGGTCCTAATCAGCCATTTCGATCTATTAGAGTCATCAGATCTATAGAAGAAGTCAGTTCAGCCGTCCAGCGCTACCCGATCTGCCATTCAGATCTCTCAGATCCACCAGACCAGAGTCATTGTGAAGGGTTCCTATACGAGGGTATAATTGCCGCAGGACTTTTGGTTGCATTGACATTTTGAGGATTTGGCGACTGCAGTATTGATCAAGAAGGAGTAAAACTCCATTAGGAGTTTCAAAAAAAAAAAAGTCTGAGATCTTTCGGGGTGCTTATTGGTGATCTAGCCCATTAAAATCAAGATGACGAACTGAGCATGGTGGTACCATTCAATTAATTGTGAAAATTATTTTGGCGGTCCCAATTTTTCATCACGTCGGTGTATGGTAGCAACTAGAGCTCAAGCGATGGCCAATGAAAGGATGGACAAACTTGAAGAAAATATGAAGGAAATCCAACCTCAGCTTCACGAACTAGATCCGGCGGGAATGCAAAGGCAGCTTCGCGGACTAAGTATCTAGATAGAGGGTTTTATCCCAAAGGGCAAGGAGCAAGCCGAAGAGGAGGGGTATAATGGCAATGAATGCAATTACGGTGAATCTAGCCACTCTCCTCACGTCTAGCACACCCATCCACCACCCAGTCAGTGACCTCCCAAGTTGGATATGCATAATTTTGACGGTTCTCACATGTCCGCATGGCTATCACAAATGGAGCAGTATTTCAAATTGAATCATATCTTAGATGATGGGACTAAGCTTATGTTGGGGAGCATGTACTTCGACAATGAATGATGGCAATGGTGGGAATGGCATCAGCGTTGCAATGGATCTTTTAGGACTTGGACCCAATTTACCAAATCTCTTCGAGATCGCTTTGAATAGGAAGACTCTTATTTGGGTCGTCTCACTAAGCTCCGACAGACGGGTACAGTGGATGAATATATTATCGCTTTTGAAGGCTTAGCTTTCCGCACTACGGGTCTCACAGATGAGTTCTACACGAAAGGTTTTATCAGCGGTATTAAAGAAGCCATCAAAGCTCAAGTTCTACTTCACCACCCTCCCATGTGGACGGAGGCTTTCCAGGTAGCTCGTAAGGTGGAACGTGCATTAGCAGCCCAATACAGTCGCCCAAATTTCCCCACTAAAGGTCGTCCCCCACAGGCTCACAACATGACTCAAACACTTAAGGTCCAAAAGGTGTCCCTGCGGAAATGGCCGAAAGAAGGAAGCAAGGACTATGTTACTACTGTGATGAAAAATACTCCCCAGGTCATAAATGTAAGGAGCCCAAATTCTTTCAAATAGATGCCACTGAATACAGCTCAACAGAGGAAGATCCACCACTCGAGGAACATGAGCCGCTAGAGGAAGAAAACCAACAGGACAATGTCCCTAACGAACCAGTTATTTCATTGCATGCCTTAACAGGGATTTCTTCCCCTCAAACGCTCAAAATCAGAGGGTTTATTAAACATCGCCCAGTAGTAGTCTTGATTGATAGTGGAAGTACACATAATTTCATCCATCAAAAAGTCGCAGAAACAGTGCATTGCTTTGTACGAGCAGTTTCTAACTTCCAAGTTCAAATTGCAGATGGAGGCACAATGAAATGTGAAGGCCGTTGTGAAAATGTCAAACTTCAAATGGGGGATTATCAGTTGAAAACCCACATGTTTGCCATACACATGGGGGGTTGTGACATTGTCCTTGGAGTTGACTGGCTCCGCACTCTTGGGCCAATCACAATGGATTTTCCAGGAGTTATATATGAGTTTTAAGCAGAACAACTACACACATACCCTCCGTGGACTTCAGGCGGGAGCCCCCTCTATCATCAGCTCGCATAGGATGGAAAAATTGTTAAAAAAGGGCAATCATGGAGTTGTAGCTCAATTTAATGCCATCCAGGTAGTCGAAACCAAGTCGTCACCACTTCATCCTGAGATGCAACAGATTTTAAATAACCATCTGTCGGTCTTTGACAAGCCTCAAGGGCTTCCACCCTCTCGAGGAGAACATGATCGTAGCATCACCTTGGTTCCAGGGGCCCAACCCCCAAATGTGCGCCCATACAAATATATGTTCACCCACAAGAATGAAATAGAAAAAATCATCAAGGAACTTTTGGAAGCAGGTGTCATTCGTCCCAGCATCAGTCCTTATTCATCCCCAGTGGTCATGGTGCTCAAGAAAGATGGGGAGTGGCGGATGTGTCCTGACTTCAGGGCCCTCAATAAGTTGACAGTCAAAGATAAATTTCCCATCCCAGTGGTTGATGATTTGCTGGATGAAGTCAATGGGGCTCAATTTTTCACGAAGCTGGATCTTCGCTCAGGCTACCACCAAATTCACATGAAGGAAGTCGACATCCCCAAGACTACTCTCATAACTCATGAAGGCCACTATGAATTCCTGGTCATGCCATTTGGTCTTAGTAATGCCCCCTCTACCTTTCAGAGCCTTATGAACCACATTCTCAAACCATATCTCAGGAAATTTGTCCTTGTCTTCTTCGATGACATTCTCATCTATAGTTGCACTTGGGCCGCACATCTTTAGCATGTAGATCTACTCTTGCAACTGCTCCGCAAGCATAAATTATTTGTCAATATGTCCAAGTGTTAGTTTGACATGGTAGAAGTAGAGTATTTGGGCCACATTGTGGGGCGTGAAGGTGTCAAGGTGGACCCCAAAAAGATCCAAGCAATGCAGGAATGGCCTCAACCTAAGACCTTAAAGAGCTTGTGAGGATTTTTGGGTCTCACAGGCTGTTATCGTAAATTTGTTCGCAACTATGGTCGCATAGCAAAGCCCCTCACCCAACTCCTAAAGAAAAATTGATTCTTCTGGAATGAGGAAGCACAACAGGCCTTTACAGCTCTAAACAATGCCATATGTTCCACTCCAGTTTTAGCACTACCTCACTTCACCAAATATTTTGTCATTGAATGTGATGCTTCGGGTACAGGTATTGGGGCAGCCTTAATGCAGGAAGGGCGACTGTTGGCCTTCACAAGCCAACAACTCAGTGGGAGGAATCTGGGCCAATCTACCTACGAGAAGGAAATGATGGCCATATTACATGCAGTCGACACCTGGCGACCTTATTTATTGGGGCGACGTTTCCAAATCCGCACAGATCATCACAGTCTTAAATATTTTTTGGAGCAACGCCTATCTTCCCCACAACAAAATAAATGGCTAGCCAAAATGCTAAGATATGATTATGAGATCATTTACAAGAAAGGGAAAGACAATAGTGTAGCAAATGCATTATCTCGCCAATTTGAGGAGGAAAGTACCCTGCTAGCAATTTCCCTCCCCATTCCAGAATGGATTGAAGAAGCTCGCAGGGAATGGTTTTCACACCCCGGGCTCTCCCAACTAATTTCTCAATTGCAGGCAGATCCAAATTCCACCAAGGGCTACTCGTGGCAGGATGATATTCTTCGCTACAAGGACAGAGTCGTAATATCACCAACATCCACCCTCAAAAGTCGCATTTTGGCATAATTGCACTCATCTCCCATTGCAGGACATTCGGGCTTTCAGAAGTCGTATGCTCGCACCAGAAGATCATTTTTTTGGACAGGCATGAAAAAGGACATCCTTACCTTCATAGCAGAATGCGATGTCTATCAACGCCACAAAGGGGAAACCGTCAACACACCAGGCACATTACAACCATTGCCCATTCCGGCATCAATTTGGATGGAGATTTCTATGGATTTCATTACAGGTCTTCCAAAGTCAGGGAACAAGTCAGTCATCATGGTGGTTGTGGACCGATTGTTGAAAGTATGCTCATTTCTGTGCTCTTCCCCACCTGTTTACACCAACTTTGGTTGCTCAACCTTTCATGGATCATATCTTCAAATTGCATGGCATGCCCACTTCTATTGTGTCCGACAGTGACCCGATCTTCGCCAGCAATTTTTGGCAGGAACTCTTCAGAATACAAGGTACTCAACTAAAACTCAGTACTTCCTATCATCCACATACAGATGGTCAAACCGAAGCCGTCAACAAATGTCTAGAAACCTACCTTAGGTGTTTCGCTTCAGAAAAACAACACCTTTGGGTACAATGGCTACCTCTAGCTGAATGGTGGTATAACACCAACTATCATGCCACCACCAAAATGACTCCCTATGAAGCAGTATATGGTCAACTCCCGCCTTCACCTACTTCGTATCTCAAGGGCTGCTCAAAAGTCCAAGAAGTGGATCAACTCCTACAACACTGCGCAACCAAGCTCGCCCATCTTGGAGAGAATCTTCATCAAGCTCAGAACCGCATGAAGCAACAGGTAGACTAGCATCGCTCAGAGCGTCAATTTCAAGAAGGGGATTAGGTATTTTTACGGCTCCAACCATATAAGCAAACATCACTCAAAGACAATGGGTGTCAGAAACTCTCTCCCAAATTCTACGGACCATATCAAGTACTTTAGCGCATTGGAGAAGTGGCCTACAAGTTGGCTTTGCCACCTACTGCAAAAATCCATCCAGTTTTTCATGTCTCATGCCTCAAGAAAGTGATTGGGAACAATTGCAGAATTCAGAACAGTCGACCGCAATTGGATGAAGAAGGGTCCATTTGGCTTCAACCAGAACAGGTCCTAGACACACGAGTCAAGCAACTGCGCGACTGCATGATTAAGGAAGTCCTAGTCAAATGGAAAGACACCTCTCCGGAAGATGCAACTTGGGAGCCAACCACTATTCTGCAATAGTTTCCGTAGCTTCAGCCTTGAGGACAAGGCTAGTCTTAAGGGGGAGGGCATGTTAAAGTCCCACACTAACCCCCTTATCTATGTAATGGGACCACGTCATAGTCAAGGGTCTAGAAAGCCCATATTAATAATTGTAAGTGGTTAATCCGTAATTAATAACGGAACCACAGTTAGTTGCAAATGGGCCGTAGTATTAGATAGATGGTATTAGTAATACCACGGTATTGGCTCGTGGTATTGCATGTATGAGTCATATATAAAGGATAGAGACTCCCTGCGAGGAGCATCGTGCCTTATTTTGTAATCGAGCTCTGCTCTATTGGAGGTTGCCCCCTCGAAGAGGCAAGTGAACATTACTCTCTGAATAATAAAATCATTGCTATTCTGTGTTCTGGGTATCTTTTCTTTGCATATTCTGTATTTGGGTATCATTTTCAGGTTAAGAGCATAACATTGCCTACTCACTAGTAGCAAAGTAAGGTGAAGGTGCAACATGTTTATGCACTAAATATGAGTAAGGAAATGCAGAGGTAAGATGTGGAGACATATGTGATCGTCATTCGAGAGATTCTGTGAGTTAATCTATTGAATCCAGATAAAAGAAACCTATGTTCAATAGATGTTGACCTCATTTTGTTACGAGTATGAGGAGACGGACTAAACTCGTTTTTCGTCGTGAATTTGTAATGAGTCACGTGACGACAAAATCAATACCTTATTCAAATTTTAACAAGTCAAATGAAGAAAACTCAAGGTGTCTTTTTCAGTTTATTAAGCAAGGAAAAAGAGGTAAAAGAACTACTCATTCCTTCTTTGTAGATTTATCGAGCCCGAATAAGGGGAAAAACTCGGGGATTTTTTGATTTCAGAGCGAGAAATGGTCCCAAAAATGCAAGTGCTCTTGTTGCTATCGTAGATGTTTTAACGAGCCCGGTGACAAAAACTCGGGATTTTTCAGTTTAACGAGCAAGAAAATTGCCTAAAATAATGCTCATGTCATATTTAAAAAATTTTAATGAGCCTAAAGAAAAAAACTCAGAATTTTTTCAGTTTTATGAGCGAGAAAGAAGTGCCTAAAAAGAATGCTCTAATGATCTTTTTCAGTTTAACGAGCTAGAAAAAGAGCGAAAAAGAGTTGCTCAGACCGTCATCATATGTGTTTAACGAGCCCAATGATGACAAACTCAGGGATTTTTCAGTTTTAGAGTGAGAAAACATCCCATAGAAGAACATTCTCATATCTTCTTTGTAGTAGTTTAACGGGCCCAAAGAAGTAGACTCGAGGTTTTTCGGATTAACGAGCAAGAAAAATACCATAAAAAGAATGCTCGATCTTCTTCGTGGTAGTTTATCAAGCCCGAAGAAGGAGACTTGAGGATTTTTCGGATTAACGAGCAAGAAAAATACCATAAAAAGAATCCTCGATCCTTCTTGATCTCATGCTTGACAATAGAAGGGTCTATGCCATGCACTTCCTCATAAGACCAAGGGAAAACATCGTGGAAATCCTTAAAAGGGCAAGTGAAGCTCACAATTTCCTCAGGATTGCGATTGGCTCCAATCTATTTGTTTTCCATAATGCATGTCTTGGCTGAAATATCGATGAGAAATGTCTTTAAAATGTGGCCCATGTTTCTTTCCGAGTCCAAAGTTTGGATAGTCGTATAAGGTGAGGAAACGATTTCAGATGTGTCAGATGATAGGATTTGAAGAGGCATCATGTCCGAATCAGATATCGAAACACGATGGTGCGAGTCCTCCCAAGGTTGCTCTTCTAAACTCATGATTTCTCTAATAGCTTCGTCCATAGGTAGGACTTGATTGAGTGGATTGAAAGAAGGAGTGGTTATGGGAGGGCAGTGGGACCGTTGGCTGTAACCAAAGTGACCGGAGATGCAAATGCGGATTGAATGGCTTGATAGGCCAATTTCGCTAGTGATAGCGGCATTTTTTCTCTGTATGTGTCAATGTCTGAAGGAGCTGGTAGGATACATGGATCGGTTTGTTCATGAGGAATAGATGAAAGCATATGGACTATCTGTGAAACCTTGGGCGGCTGAAGAGGGAAAAAACCCATGAGGGAAGAAGCCTTTAGTAGATTGGTACCAATACTGACTTAAGGGTTAGGTACACCACCCACTAAGGGTAAAAAGCTGATAGGTAACGAAGAGTAATCTGGGGTGCAAAAGGACAGTTGGTCCACTGTGACTATCTTTCCATCCATGGGAAATAATACGACACAGAAAACCGAAGACACAATGGCATTCATGGCATAAGTCCAAGTGTGACCCAAAAGCAGATTATTGTCGAGTTTATGATCCATGACTTCGATATCCATCGTTACCGTTTTCCCACTCAAGGTGATGGGATAGCTAGCTAGGTAAAATTTTGGGATGAAAGTGTGGCCATCGAAAGCTTTAAGGGAATTCGACGATGGGGATAGGGTTGGAGAACCCAAAACAAGCCAACATGAAGCCGAAATGATATAGGTAGAAGCACCTTCATCGATGACAGTTCTATGTATACCTTTACCTTTTAAAAATAAATTCACTTGAAATGCAAGCTGGTGGGAAAGGGGAGGTTTACACTTTTCCATGTCAAAAATTGCAAGCATGGAATCATGTGGGTCGATACCACCAATAGCCGAAAGCAAAGCTTTCCTTTGTGTTGGGCATGTTTGTAATACTTCGAGTGCTGACATAGCCAGCAATGCTTGCACCAAGTCTTCTACAATGCTGTAGTTTTGGGCGACAGGTGCAAATGTATTTTTGCATTGTGCATCAAAGTTCCCCTTTGGGGGGGTGAATTACAAGGTTAGCAATCGGTCGTTCGATATGCAAATCGTTGGGCAGTGGTGGGTTTTGACTTGAGGAAGGTTCCTCTTCATGAGCGACCGGAGCTCCATAGGATTTGGTTCTTATTTGTAGATCTACTGTTTCAAAGGTGTAAATAGTAGAAGATCCTTCACCAATTGAAGGATGATGCGAATCATCGTTGCCCCCTTGTGGGGGTTGGGGTTGGTTTGCAATAAGGTGTTGCTGCTGCTGAGCGGGGAAAGGATTATTCAAGACAGCGGGGGTCCTACCAGTATCCTTTTTACAAATGAAATCTGTGTATTCTTGAAGACACAGACATAAATATGTCATGTGGTCTTGCACACATATTTTGCAAGGGAATTTGGTGGGTTTATCCCTTCCATCGTCAGGAGGCGCAACAATATTTTTCTTTGGGTTTTGCTGCTTTGTTGACTACTCCTCAGAAGGAGCGGTCTTTTTCTTATTCTTCTTGTTCTTACCACCGGGTTTTGCGTAGACTGCATAGAGTTTATTGCGGTGGTAGGAAGAACAGTCGATTTGGTAGAGGGGTCCACTTACATCTGGGAAATGTGACTGCTGAGTTGTTTTATAGCAGCCCCAGAGGTTGTGCCAATAATCCCATCGGCGTTCACTCTGGGGTGCTGAGTAGCGGAGACACTGGATTTACGAGGGGCATTGGGGATGACGTCGTAAAGAGTGCCAGACTGTGAATATATCAGATCTAAGTGGTGGGCATGACATATGGATTGGTCTTCTGTGACCGCACCACCTAAAGTGACATCTTTAGCAATTTGCGGGAGTAGGGAATTGCAGAACCAGTCCGCTAAGAGATAGTCTGGGAGGGGAGCTTTGACTAACCTCTGCCTACATCTCCATTCATGTATATGATTAGAGATGTGGGTGAGGAGCTCTGTCCCAGTCTCATAGCAGATGGGTAGCTGGAAGTGCTTTAAGAATTCCATCGCTAGAGCGTCGAAGGTATTTGCTGACGCGTGTGGTAACTCAATGTACCACTTAGCTGCGTTGCTAGTGAGGGTGCGGGAAAAAAGACGTAACCGGACACTGTCGTCCACCATGGAGTTGGAAACACACCAAAAATGATAGGTGGTGATATGGGTGCCCGAATCCTCCCCTTGTTTCCCTTCGAACTTGGGGATGTCTGTTGGTATCTTATGTGGGATCAACAACCAAAGTAAGCTCTGGTAGGTGGGGTCATTTGTAAGTTTGTACAAGTCAGGGATATCCAACATTGCCAAGAAAGGCAAAGTGTGTGGTGGCCCTGACTCGGACCAAGGCAATGACATATGACTTGAGGAACCTTGCGGTCCTCCTATCGTTTGAGTCCCAATATTATACATAGGCTGCGTGGTATAGTAGTTGCCTTGAGGTATGGGGTTGTAGTGTGGATTTCCACGGGGAATCTGATGTTGGGGTATAGAATTGCCCCCAGGATAAGCAGTGCCCCCTTTACTCATTTGAATTTGTGAGTAGGGTGACCCCATGGGTTGGTTGGGACCTCCTTGAGGATTCCTACCCGCCACAGAACTAATCGTATGTCCTTGATTGACATAAGGAACGCTCATGTCAATCAATGACTGACCATGCATGCCTGAGAATGGAGGGGGAATTGTTATGTTCCCGATCGGTATGTGCATATTAGGAATGCCCCCAAATACTGGGGGATTGAACTGTACAATGGATGTTGACCATACTGTTGGTGGACGGGAACCGCGCTCATAGTGCTATATTGAGCGTTGTAAGGAGTGATGTATGTAGCACTTGTCGAAGGTATACAATTTGACAGTAAAGGGGTGGAACCTAGCATCGGTTGGGTTCCACTCGTGGAGGGTGTCATGTGAGTGTTTGTACCTGGGACAAATGGGATAACAGGGTTTTCCATCAACGGTGTGGTGGTGACTGTCGTTTGGGGAAGTGGTGGAGGACGAAAAGTGTCCACAAAGTTCCACGACCCGTTATTTGTCAACGGGATGGATGGAAATGTTCCAACTAAAGAGACAGGGACTACAGGTGCCATGGGAACCAAGAGTGGGTCCAACGGATTCGTGAGCATATGGTTAAAGGGAGGAAGAAATCCTTCGGTAAAGAAATCCTCCGGCAAACTTGAATCGTTGGTTGTCCAAACAGATTTCATGTGAGATCTAGGAGACTGATTCCTCGAAGATGGGGAATCTGGTTCACTGGAGCTCGGCGGACCTTCCACAATGAGTGGAGGAAGTACTAACAATTGTCTAGATTGGTGACAAGGGCCAGATGTAGCCACGATGACCATTAATTTTTATCAATAAATTTTATCGTGATATTTGTTAAAGTCTCAATGATAGCACACGGGTACCTAAAAATATATAAAAAATACACTAATTTGATCAATCAACAAACGGAGGGAAATCACCCTGTCTGATAAGCATCAATCATTGGAGATGAAACCCAGTATCACAATGAATAACAGAGAGGGTTGGCCAAATGTATAGTTACGGTTACTCTAGAGCTTCGCTTGAACCTCAGATTGAGGGGCCAAGTACTCTAGTGAAGACGAGCACCCTTCCAAAAACTGAAGACAGAGTAGGTCCGTCTGTGTTAGGTACCAGGGCAGCCTGCCCTAGTCACCTTGTGTAAGTCCATAAAAGCTTGGCCACTAAGGATACCTCAAATCACAGACACTATCGGGGGGTGGGCATAGTTGCAGACAATATGTTGTGTGGGTAGGATATCTGAGTCCCTGTCTCAGATCTGAAATCCCTGAAGGGATCCCCAATACATACCCAAAGGATTTGCAAGCGAAGGTGAGCTACCTTCACTTACAGTCCTATGTTGTCTCATATTTAGCTCTGCTTTGACTGGAGTGGTCTGGGTAGTATGAGTGCAGAAGGAATTTTCTCTCTTTTAATGACACTAGTTTTGGTTTCTGATCTTGGGCAGTTTACTCACACTGCCTATCCCAAGATCCTAGCCTGAACTAATGTTTGTTTGCTCAATAAAGAGTTACTAATTAATTTTAGGTAAATTTTATGTCTACTTTTTTATTGTCTTCGGTAGGGGAGTTGACGTATGAAATGTGATGGGACTCTGACTCAAAAATCATGCACAAGACAATGCTTTAAAAAAAATATTAAATTCGATGAAAACAAGCTACATTCTACAGGTGAGACTCTTTCACATATTCATATTTGTTCCATGCATCTTAGTCATTATAACACACGCATAACCAACATAAATCTTTCCAATGCTTTCCTAACAGCTATTTGAAACCAAAATAAAGCAGCTTTTAACCAGCTAAACAGAAGAATGAATAAAAAATGTGGATCTTTCTTTCATAAAAAATATTTTAAGAAAGAAAAAAAAAAAAACTTATTTCCTAAAAAAAAAATTCTTTCAGGACACCGATCTTACTAACAAAATGCAGTTGCAGACCCTCTTTTAGTCCATGAGCAGGCTTCTTATCCCCTTGAGTTTGCAGACACAGCTGTATATCAAGATTTTAAGGGACTAACACTTTGTAGCAGTGGTCACACAGAGTTACTGGGTCCACTAACGCTCTGTGTATGCAGACACAAAGCTTTATAAATCACTATGTAGTCTGCTAACCTGCGTTAGTGTGGGAAAATAGCTCAAAACAAGGCCTTTTGGATTAGATTCAAGGCTGAATATGTGAAGGCAGAATGCAGCAGGGTTTTGGTGGGTCAGAAAGGGAATGCAGGAGTATAGGGAGGTTTTAGAAGGAGGAGGAAACTGAGAACTGTCTGGGTAAACAAGGACTAGATGTATAGTCCCTAGCGGAGTCGCCAGTTTTGCTATAAGATAAAATACATGGTGTATGGAGAATGGAGATACCATCAAAGGTCTTCTCGGGACCTTTGGTAGACTGTAAGATTATCTGCAACCGTCACAAAGTTGCATGCATGTTCATAAACAATAACTAACTATCAAGGTAAGACAAATAGATTACCTCAAGCCTTTGTGTAGATTTGGTGGAGAGCGAAATGCAGCTAGGTGGAAGTCCCTTGAGCGGGTACCAGATCAAGTCTTGCACATAGAAGAGACAAGCATAATCACAACATACAACCCTGATAACTAATACATGAATACATAAAAGAACATCTATTTACACATAACTACGCTACTCATGCTAAAAGGTATTGGACAAACAAGCTAATGAATGATAGTACCAACACCACGGAGTAGACAGTACAACTGCAGTTCTATATTAATGTTAGAAGAGTGATTACAACCATCTGTTGCATCATCCTTCCCTTACCCCTCCAGCTTCTCTCTCTCTCCCCCTTCTTACCAACTTCTTCTGATTTGAGACAATGCTCGACAATCAAGTATCACATCCTTTCAAATGATCTAACATCTTTCACCATAGCCCTAACTTTTCTTATGTAGCAATTGACTTAGGGTTGCCAGGTTCCTCCATGAGTTCCTTAGGGTTAAAGCAATGGAGTTGCCATGCTTTTCAACTCTTTCCCATTTGCCCTTCATTAGGATTAGAAATCCCCCAAATAGGTCGAACTTGAGATGTTTCCTTGCTTTTCTTGTGTAGATTTAGGAGCAAATATCTAGATATTTATGAGTCAATTCACTCCTTTGACCTTTAGAACTTCATTAGGATCCACTAACAATGTTCCCGAACTAACAACTAGAGTTAGTAGGGTCACTAGCACACCCTTAGGCTTACTGAGAAGCTTTATAAAGCAGGTTGTGAGTGTATAGCGAGCGTTAGTGTGGAAACAAGGCATGTGATCTTGGTCTTTGCTTCAACTATCATGTCTTTCCCCTCTGAGCTAATGAGGGGGTCAATTTGTTATATAACAGTTAAAGATGCTCCCATGATAAGCTAAAGAGACCATCTAGGGGTTTGACTACAGTTGACCATCATCTGAATATTTTTGAAGCTATCTGAACTCTGAATCAAGGTTCTTTGACATATTCTGCTACTGTAATATGATTTCTGAAGTTTTTGGGTTAAATTGTTGATCACGTAAAATTGAATTACTATGTATGAATTTAGATGGCCATCTGGAAGATGTCAGTTCCACATATTTGTTGCAGATAACAAGATATGGAAGCAAGAAAACCTTGAATGTTTTCCATAACATGAACATGCAAACTGAACTTGTGTTTGCAGGTGACCAGGACATACATATAGATATGTCACTTTGTTTGTGCTACAAGAGTTTGGCATGATTTGGTTGATTGATATGGATGAGTAGTATTTAGTGTTTTGCCACGATGTTTGACAATAAATTTGAATTGATGATTGAGATATGCTTTGACTATAGATCTCTCTACGATAGAAAATTTGGACTTGACCTAATGTTTAATGATTTGATCTGACAATTGTTGATTTGCCCTAATGTCAATGCTATGTGGGCATAATGACTTATGTGGGTATTCATAAATTGGCCTCCTTGTTCCAAGAACAATGTTTGAGGTAATGATAGTTGTGATTTAGCATGAAAAGTGGAACTTGCATGCCTCATCCTTGGTGTGTGCATTTCCACCTAGCGATAGAAATGACTTGCATTATGATTAAGAGAATGACTTGATCAAGTTCGGATTGATAATGCATGGTTTATGACAAAAATTTGACATAATAATGAATGAAGTTACGACTTGATATGAGGTCTCCCTGTCTCTTGGTTGAAAGAATTGATACTGTGATGTTGATGACTTCAATAATGGTTGCGATTTGGATTCTAAACTTTGATAAGCTAACTCTATTGATGTGATGATACAACATTGTTCTATGTAAGGCTAATTATGATGGCTTAGTAAGGCATTATGCTTAGAGCATTGCATGAAGCAAGCTCCCCAATCTAGATATGTATTTATTTGACAGTTATCTGATGAAGTCAAGATGATGAGTTCCAAGGAATGGCTTTGATTTTGATTACGATTTTGGTTTTATATCCTAATGGTCTACTCTTGACAAGTGATGATCCTCCGATGATGTAAATAAGAGGGAGGTAACTTATGAAACTTGAAATGATGTATCATGGCATGATGAATTGATTTCTGGAATTTGGAAACAAAATTCTATATTGCAAAGATATTGGAAAATGTTTTTGAATAATGAAAATGCAAATCCTTGGATACTCCAATTTGAAGTTCAAATATGTTGTTGAACTTCTTATGGTATCCGACTATTTATTGAAGCATTGATGTTCCATTTTGAACATCCATATATATAGAACCTGAATAAATTCATGAGTGAGCTGCTTCATTCACATAGAGCTTCCACTGAGCATCCTTTGAAATGTCTGCATGTAATATTCTATTTTTTCTCCTATGACATGTGACTGCCCGGATTCATTATTGTTGATAAATATTATTGTTAAGAACATTTGGATGTTTCTTTAGTATGATATCTACCAGATATGGCATGATACCTTAGACGAGAGGTCCATGGTATGATTAAGGATGAGTATGATGTTGCTAGTATGGCTAGCTGTAAGGCGAGATGAAGAAGATCCTTATGGATTTTTCTGAGCATGATCTTGATATGATATGGATACATTATGATGACATAGAGTGAGATCCAATTGGCATAAAGTACCATATTTATAGTCGGGACTGAGATACTCTCGTATATTAAGACAATGCAGTTGTTCGAAACAAGCTCAGGATTGTGGTTGGCACCTCCTTGAGAGGGATGATGATTATGATATCCTTTTGAGATTTATATTATTATTTATGTTCTACCATGATATTTGATTTGATGTCTTGTATGAACATGAAACAACTACAATTGAGACCATATGATACCATATTTGAGTATGATGAGAGCAACATTGATCAAGGACACTGAGCCAACTCTTCCTCCCTGTCTGAGCTCCCAGGGTGATGAATTGAGGTAGAAGGGCTCCTGGCATTGAGGGAACTCCGTACAATAGGGTATGGCCCCTATCTGTTATCCATAGGGTTGAAGATGTTGCTCCTCTATCTTCATAGGGTTAGAGAATGTTGCTCCCATGTTTAGTCTTTGCATAGTATACCCCAGTTGGAATCATACCCAAAAGTTGGGCTTGTTGGGAATACCGCTCCTCGTTTGGCTAACAAGTTGAGAGTTTACTTGGGGTGTACAACCCAAGTCTATTATGATGCAAGTGTTCTACCACGAGTATTCAAGGCCATCGATGGGAAGATAAGTAGGCAATAGGATGGGTTGAGATAACCCTATTTTATTCTAGGTTGAGATTGAGCTCCCCGATGAGATCCTAGGGTCGAAATGTGCTCCCCTCCGTGTTTGGATATCTTATTGCTAGATATGGGGTTGTAGATGTATATCTCCCCATGAGATTCTGGGTTGAGATATGTTCCTTGATGTGGTTCTAAGTTGAGATGTGCTCCTTGATAATATGCTCTTTAATGACAATGTTTTGGGTAATATCCCACTGGTAGAGATTCCAGGTGGCAACTTGATGGATAGAGGGTGGTATCTTAAGCTCCCCTCTGGTAACAAATTGTTCTTCTTCTAGATTCGAGAATGTCCAACATATGAGCAAGAGCAATCAAGAGATAAACAAGTATAAGCAAGGGATAGATCAAGATGTGCATTGATTATTTGTGATGATGAGATAATTGAGGTGGTCATGGCATGATGACTACATGACAAAGATGATACGTGAAGATACCAGAATGACATATTGATCGATGGACGAATATTGACAGGTGGAATTATCCCTAGTTGAGAGCGAGTGTTAATTTTTGCAACTACGGTCAAATTCCACCTTAGATAGAGCAGATGACCAAGATGATGATTTCATTAGATTCCTCTTTTGGAAAGGACCAAAATCGACCTATATATCACCTTATTTGGACAAGCGAAAGTTGATTTTTGAATTTATTTATTCACTCATGTATATTGGGTTAGGTAGGCCCTAAGCACATGTTAAATTGGACATGCCGACCTCAACGCCAAGTGGACCCTCATGAAATACTATAAATATAAGACACCTCAAGCTCATTTGAACACATTGATCAAGTCATCTTCTCTTCTCTTATTGTCTTGTTTCGCACAAGTTTGTCGAAGGAAAGTTTGCGCAAGGGTCTAAAATCTCAGGGGTGAAGCTCGCACTGATCTAAGGTTTTGGTTCCTAGACGCTGGCACAACATTGGACATCTTAGTCCCTGGACATTGGAACACAGTGGTAAAGACAGTGTCCAGAGAACCCTAGATGCTGGCACAAAAGCCTATGGGAGCATCCAGGGTTTCAAAGGAAAATCTGGAGGTGTCGGTCCCTGTACACTCGCACATAATGGTCTTGAGAGTGTCTAGGTTGTCCCGGATGCACGTACAATAATTGAAAGAGATCGTCTGAGGGTTTGGAGCATATCTAGGTGAGTTGGTCCCTGGACACACACACATAATGGTCCAGGGAGCGTCTAGGCTACCATAGATGTTGGCATACAATTCACAGAGAGCATCCATAATTATTATAGATGCTCACACAAATCCTCCTCCCTGCGACCATGACTCAAAGATGAGATTTCTATATTCTGAAGTTTCCGCTCAGTGACAACAATGTTTAACACACTGACAACAGTATCTATCAGTTGACTACAATTAGTGACAACACACTACAATCCTCAGAATTGGGGTTGTGATTATAAGCATGATTAGATTTTTTCATGAATATCATAGTTGTTTTGTTTCATAGATAAAGTTATGGATTTGTTGACGGTGCTGGACTTGCCAACATTCAGAGGATCTCCTCGATATGAACTCCCAACTAGACCTCATACCGTTTGGTGTAGGAGTCCCATCCGGTATGATGGCCTAGTTGCCATTATCTTAAATGTTCTGCTTAGCTCTTGCTTGTTAGCATGAGAGAGTGGTCTGCTTTGTTTCAAACAACGAGGTTCGCGTGCCTGGTGACTGTTAGTGTTACTTGTGTCAAGGTTCTTTCACAGTAGAGAGAGAGGGTGGGAGTGAGTCTCTAGTTAGAAGGGAGGAAGTCTCAACTCTATCAGAGACACACAACACAACATGACCTGCACAACTTTCAGAAGATTAATCCACGTGGATGCGGCAATCACAACACACAAAAGGGAAGATAGCACGTACAACACCCAACAAGACTATCCGTGTGAGTGTGACAGTCGTTATAACAAGTTTACGTGAAAGGTTTTGTCTGATGTCCAAGGAGGTAACCAACACGGGTAGGACAACGTTAACAACATATACAACAACTAGTATCCAGCAGTTGACTACAGTCAGTGACAACACAATACAATCCTCAGAATTAGGGTTGTGATTATAAGCATGATTAGATTTGTTTCATGGATATCATAGTTGTTTTGTTTCATAGATAAATTTATGGATCATTGTACTCTCTTTTGTTAAATCATTTGATGACATTGTAAGAAGAAGAATATTTGTAAGGGTTTTCCCCATAGTGGGTTTTGCTCTGGTCTCAAACCAATCCTAGTGTCTCTATGTGTGTGCATGATTTTCTTCTATTGTTCCTTTATGTTCTTCTGCATTGATGATGATGATGTTGTTCTTTCTATATAATTTCATATGTTGATGAATGATGTTGTAGATCTGAATAATGTAATGATGATATGGGGTGAACTTAATGTATTAATGAAGAAATGCAATTATCAAAGCAAAGAACAATGTAGCCCTATGAAAAATTAACAAGTTGTGGCTCACTAAGGTGTTGGGGCATCCTTTCAGATGATTGTTGATAAAATTAGGGCATCGGGGCATCCTCACAGTGGGAGTTGGAGAAGAATGATTTTATATAATTCTAGGAATTTGTAACTTCCATTTCAGTTGCGGCTAAATATTAAAGAATTTATTAGAAAATTGTTCGGTGTTTTTTGACCCAAAGGGGGTTTTCCAACTAAAAATATTGTGCCTATTGTCTTTATCTTTTGCATTGTTGTTTACTACTTTTACTGAATAATAATAATAATTGAAGATAAACTAATGCTCTGAAAAAGATTAATAAAGTTCCCATTGCTAAGAAATATTGATTCACCCCCACCCTGCGCCCCCTCTCGGTATTTCCAACAAAAAACGACTAAAATGGAAAGATCAAAATGAAAATGCAATTCTAGAGGTGCATTTCCATACAAAACCGAAGAAAAACTCATGTGATACATTTAATCTCAGTTGTCCAACACACAAAAAAACCCTTGAATATTAGTCTGGATCAAGAGCATGACAAGGTGAGCATTAAATTCACCACCTTCCACTCTATTCCACGCTAGTGTTCCATGCCATCAACCAAAACATGTTATGTCAACCCAACACATATACCACATCAACCAAACATAATATGTATGCCATGTAATCCACTCCCAACAAATGATCTGTATTAACCATAATGTCATGCCAACCCAACATAATACATATATAGAATGTGCATGATACATGAGTCAACCAATACATATGCCACATAAACCTAGCAAGAGACTTATGCCATTAACATAACATATATTCAATACATATACCAACAAAAAATATTAAATCAACCCAAGGCAATACACATGATATAAACCATGTGCATGACTCTTGCCAAATGAGTCAAGGTGTCCCAAATTGAAAACAAACAAAGGCCTATAGCATGTAAATCAAATTATCCCAAGCCATAAATCCAGTCAACTTAATGCATGCGATGTTGCAACATAAGTTTGGTGTTTTTTTATATGTGATATTGGTGTATCAAACTTTCAATGTTTAATACCAAAGTCAAGAGTGCCATCAACATGTATACAACCCTTTGCATATAAACCAATGGTTATGAACCAAAATAATTTTTGCCACCCATCATATATAATATATGCTTTTAAATTAACCCCTTAATGATGCCATAATCACTATTGTTATTTGTTGTGCCCTTACATTATTATTGTTATGTAGGCTTTAGTTATATTGTGACCCCTTAAAATCTTATATATACCAAGGAGGTATTTTCATTTGAAACATCCAAGAATTGTTGATTTGTGTGATGTAAAAGGAGGTTGCTTGATGCAGGAGCATCTAGCTGACAGGACAAAGACGCTGGTAAAGGAATATGGTTTCTGAAGAGGACAGAGGGATTGATTCATGCAGTGGGAAACATACTTGTTTCCTTTTATTTTATTTATCGTTTTCTTTATTAAGTTATTTAGAGATACTGTAATAGGAAGTAATTAGGAAATGTAATGATTAGATTAGGGTCACTGTTTTGAGACAAATGAGTTGTTATTGTAGAAAGTCATGATAAAAGAATGTACGGGAAAATCAAACAAATTTAGTAAGAAAACTAACTGTTGTAACTAATTGACAAACTGGACAAACTGCCAGCAGTTAGAACAATTGTAACAGTGCTATTAAAGAGAAAAACTAAGCACAAAAGAGAGGTTCGAAATAGGAGTAATACTCAGAGAAGGAATACAAATAATAAAACAATTTTCTGTGCATATATCCTCACAGTGTTCTATTTATGTCTGAATTCTTTTAACAGAGAAACTATTATGTAAATATCATAAAAGTTTGGTCACAGAACGAAATTAGAGAAAAGAGTCATTCGAACATCGAATTCATCGAATGCGAATAAGAACAATAACGTTTGTCTGCAAACAGTCACAACCGAGAAACCACATCGTGCAACGGGAGTCGTTCCATATTCTTTTACACACGAAAAGACAGGGCTGCTAACGCAGAGAAGAGAACAATCATAACATAAACAAGGTATGCAAATCCTTACGACATAGCAAAATTTCATTTCCAGAAATTAATTTATAAGTCTTCCAACTAATCTCCATTCATATTCCATATTCAAAAACGATTTGAGAACAAAACCCAGTTCGTGGATTGGGAACTGTAAATCCTCATCCACATAAACCAAATTCCATACATTTTCGAAACCGACGCTTACAGTATTAAGCAAAGACCCTATCAAGAACAGGACTCCATAATAACAGTGACTCAAAACCTACATCCCAACTGACTCATACGCTGAGAGACGCAAACAAACAGATACAGACAGATAAAGTAAAGCTACCCGGAACTGTATGGGAGTAGTCAAAGGCCCCAACACCGAAACCCTCGGTCGCTACACCTATGAAGACACACCGCAAGACGAGTATTAGAATCAGTGAAAGAACTTGTAGAATTTCCAGATAAATTCATAATAAGAAAGGTTACGAAGGGTTCCCTTACCAAGGGTAGGAGCCGTGACCATACAAGTGAAGAAGCCGTGACCAACTCGAGCACCAATATTTTGTTTTTTCCCCTGCTCGCAAGGAGCTAAGTTGTTAGAAGCGGAAGAAGGAACAGATAGAACACAATAGCAGAGAGAGCACGCTTACCTGTTGCACTCGAGCCGGAACGACGACGAACAATGCCATTGTTTTGTCGAGGCCGTGCCTGAGCGAATCATCGCTGTAGAATGAGACCAGAGCCACACTCAATTGGAAAATCGACAACCAGAGATAACGACAACGAAGACTAGACTATAAATCGGACAGAGGATGCACAAAGGTCGTACCCATAACAAAAAAATTGACCATTGAAACCCTGGAATCTAAACACAAACAGGGTATGAACCTTACCAGTTTTTCAAATCCTGCAAAAGAACGAGACACTTCCACCAGAGGAACCGGACAACCAACGCTGTGAGAACCGCCGCAAGCACACAAGCTCAACACACTCAGACAAAACCCCGGACCGACTAACAGGACTCTCATCGAAGCTGCAAACTACCAACTGGTATCACACAAAATCCGGGAACCAATTTTCAATAGAATACAAAGCATCGTAGGAAGAAACCACTGTAAACAATCACCAAATCGCCGAGAGCTCGCGGAAGGAAACAACAAACCAACACAAGACCAAATGAACTCAAAGGTGGCGGAAACCCTATACAAGGATGGGGTTTTAGAATCCCCAGGAAAATACAAGTGTCCATCGCATACACCGCCAACAAACCTTCCGTAAAAGACCATTAATTACCTATAGATTGAAAATCAAAATATCTCTGACCAACATCCGGCGTAATTCAATATCACACAACAATACAAGTTAGGTGGAAAGGGAGCGACGGTGGGACCACGTGGGCTGGCCCCATCAAGTGGTATCAGAGCAGTTGATTAAGAAAGAAAAAAAATGGAAGTACAAAGATGGGGACGTGGAATAGGTGCGCGTAGAGGAGCAGACGAGGGCTTGAGAGAAGAGTTGAGGGTCCTTACTGCTCGCTTAGAAGCAGTGGAGGAAGGAAGGAGAAGAGATCCAGAACTGGGGGATGATAGCGAGGATGAAGCAGCAACTGCCACGGAAGGGTCAGAGGAAGAGGCCCCGGAGATAAGACTGTTGAGATTAGTGCTGTTAGCCAGTAGCAAGCCCAAACCTGAGATTTCTAATTACGATGGCAGTCTATCCGCAGATGTTCTGCTGGATTGGGTAAATGAGTTAGATAAGTATTTTGAAAACGAAGAGATCAGTGAGGACAAAAGAGTTAGATTTGCTGCAACCAAGCTAAAAGGACACACTACTTTATGGTGGGATAACGTCCAAGCAGACAGGAAGAGGATGAACAAACTACCCATAAAAAAGTGGCCGAGAATGGTGGCAAAACTGAAGGGCAGGTTTTTGCCTAAAGACTATCAGGTCGAACTTTATCGACGAGTGCAAAATCTAAGGCAGAAAGGTATGACCATAAAGGAATACACAGAGGAATTTTATCGCGTAAATTTACGGGCTGGTTATACTGACGATACTACAGAGAAGACAACGAGATATGTTAATGGTTTGAGGATGGAAATACTGGACGAGATCAGTATTCTCTCACCAAGGAATATAGAAGAAGCCTTTCAAGGTGCTGTAAAGGCAGAAGAGAAAATTAACCGGAAACCGAACAATAGGAGAGGACGAGGAATTGATAGAGGACGTGGATAGTCCGATGGCAGAGGAAGAACTGTCACTAACAGTGAGGAAGGCAGCAGCTCCAAAACTTCAGGGACAACAGAGAAGGGGGATAGCACTAGAGGAGGTCGACCATATCAGTGAGGAAGAGGAAATGGTCGTGGCAGAGGGGAAAATGTCCCGTGCTACAGGTGCCATAAATGGGGGCACAGATCCTTCGAATGCCCGGAAGTTGAGCATACCGGCCAGCGAGGAGCATTTGTTGCACAACTTGAGGAAGCTGAAGTACAACCCCGGGAAGTAAAAAATGTGGCAGAAACAGGGGAGGCATTAATTCTGAACAAAGTGTTGTTAAAGCCAGCAAAGGAAATGACTGAACAAAGCCAGAGGAAGGCACTGTTCCGAACAATTTGAAAATCACATGGAAAGTGTTGCAAACTAATCATAGACAGCGGGAGTACGGATAACTTAGTTGCTACCGGGATGGTAGAAAAGCTGGGATTAAGGCGGCTTAAACATCCCACACCTTACAAGGTGTCGTGGCTACAGAAAGGCCACCGGTTGCTAGTTGATGAGCAATGTGAAGTTTAATTTCACATTGGCAAATACCAAGACAAAGTTGTTTGCGACATCATGCCAATGGACGTATGCCATATACTGCTAGGAAGACCATGGCAGTATGACCGGAAGGTGACACATGATGGGAAAACAAATTGTTATAAGTTTGTGAAAGATGGAGTCAAACATACCCTTGTACCCATCAAGGAGGAGGATACAGCAAAGTCAAGTGGAACAAAAGCATTGTTAATAGCAGGAAAACAGTTTGTTAGACAGATTGAAGGAAACAAGGTGAACTATGCGGTGGTGAGAAGGACAAAAGCAGTGTCACTGAATGCAGAAAAACCAGAATTACCTATAGAGATACAGGAGCTGTTGGAAGAATTTAAGGATATTGTGGTTGACGATCTACCAGAAAAACTGCCACCCAGAAGGAGCATCAGCCATCATATCGATTTTATACCTGGCGCAAGTCTACCGAATAAGGCAACATACAGAATGAGCCCAAAAGACAACGAAGAGATTCGTAAACAAGTACAGGAATTACTGGATAAGGGACTGATCAGAGAAAGTTTGAGCCCGTGCGCGGTACCAACAGTACTTGCACCTAAGAAGGGAGGAGAATCGCGAATGTGTATGGATTCACGAGCCATCAACAAAATCACTATACGGTATAGATTTCCCCTACCCAGAATGGATGACATGATGGATTGTCTTAGCGGAGCAGCCTATTTTACGAAGACTGATCTGAAGAGTGGATATCATCAGATCAGGATTAGGGAAGGAGATGAATGGAAAACAACCTTCAAGACCAATGAAGGGTTGTACGAGTGGCTAGTCATGCCGTTTGGCTTGAGCAACGCTCCTAATACTTTTATGAGGCTGATGAATGAGATGTTAAAAGAATTTATTGGCAAGTTTGTGATAGTTTACCTTGATGATATTCTGATTTTTAGTAGGACCAGGGGAGAACACCTTCAGCATGTTCGAAGGGTGCTAGAGAAGTTACAACAAAACAAACTGCTGATAAACTTGAAAAAATGTACTTTCCTACAGAAAGAACTGGTTTATTTGGGGTTTGTAGTCGCAGAAAATGAATTGAAGATGGATCCGGAGAAGATCGCAACAATCGTCAATTAGCCATCACCCAAGAGCTTGTTTGAGGTACGTAGCTTCCACGGATTGGCAAGTTTTTATAGGAAGTTTATTAGAAATTTTAGTGAAATTTGTGCACCAATGCTGGACACCATCAAGAAGGCCAACCAACCTTTTTGTTGGACTAGTGCAATAGAGGACAATTTTCAGCTTTTGAAACGGAAGATTACGGAGAGACCAATCTTGAGGCTACCCGACTTCAGCAAACGTTTCCAGGTCCGGTGTGACGCAAGTGGGACAACTATTGGCGCTGTGCTCAGTCAGGAAGGCAGACCAGTGGCATTTTTTAGCGAGAAATTAAATGAAAGCAGGCAGAAATATTCCTCGTATGACAAGGAATTTTATGCCGTGTTCCAAGCTTTAAAGCATTGGAGACACTACCTGCTGGGCAACGAGTTTGTATTGTTTTCTGATAATTAAACGTTACAATATGTAATGCAACAGCACAAGTTGAACCAGAAGCACGCCAAATGGGTAGAGTACTTACAGAGTTTCACCTTCATGCTAAAGCATATTAGTGGACAAGCCAATAAAGTGGCAAATGCTTTGAGCAGAAGAGTTTTGTTCTTGCAAGAGAGCAGAATACAGGTGATGAGATTCGAACATCTAAAGGATTTGTACCATACCGACACGGATTTCAAAGAAGCCTTTGAAGCATGCCAAAGTCCCGTATTGAGGAATACAAGTCCATGGCTGGACTACAATTTACAGGAAGGATTATTGTTTAGAGGTGGACAGTTATGTATTCCAGACTGCTCGATGAGGGAAAATATTATACGGGAGAAACATAGTGGTGGTCTAGCCGGTCACTTTAGCATAGATAAAACTTTGGAACAGCTCGGGCACTTTTATTACTGGCCCCGAATGTGCAGAGATATCCAACGATACGTGAACAGGTGTAAAGTCTGTCAACTGGCGAAGGGACACAGTCAAAATGCTTGACTTTACACACCACTACCAGTTCCAAGCAGACCACGGGACTCAGTCAGCATTGACTTTGTCTTAGGACTGCCTAGAACATAGTGGGGGTATGACGCAGTGATGGTGGTGGTAGATAGATTTTCGAAAATGGCTCATTTTATTCCTTGCCGGAAAACTAGTGATGCCACATATGTAGCTCACCTGTTTTTCACGGAAGTTGTTAGATTACATGGCCTACCAAACTCTATCGTTTCGGACAGGGATGTAAAATTCACAGGACATTTTTGGCGCACCCTGTGGAAAAAGCTGGGCACACAACTGAACTTCAGCTCTGTGTATCACCCGCAGACTGATGGGCAGACGGAGGTGGTAAACAGGAGTTTGGGAAATCTGTTGTGGAGTTTGACTGGGGAAAATTCACGATTATGGGATCGTGCTCTCGCACAGGTAGAATTCGCTTATAACGATTTGCCCAATCGTAGCCCCGGACATAGCAC
Organism: Pinus taeda; assembly: GCA_000404065.3. Lineage (NCBI taxonomy): Eukaryota > Viridiplantae > Streptophyta > Pinopsida > Pinales > Pinaceae > Pinus > Pinus taeda. Next base: position 24,096 of record APFE031094268.1, on the reverse strand, counting down.
GTTCCAAATCTTATACGACATGCACCCTCGGGGAATACATGAATTACGAGATTTGGGAAAATTAGAATGGAGAAGCACAGATGGAGAAGATTTTGCCGAAGCAATGAGCGAATTACATGAACAGGTAAAATTGAAATTGTAGGACAACACACAGAGGTACAAATAACAAGTAGATTCAAGGCGACGGGAAGTAAAATTTAATGTCGGAGATGAGGTCCTCGCGCATTTGCGTAAGGAACGGTTTCCTAAGGGTACGTACAATAAACTAAAGTTTAAAAAAATTGGCCCCTGCAAAATTTTGCGCAAATTCTCAGCCAACGCCTATGAAATTCAGCTACCACCTGATATAAGCATATCACCTATTTTTAATGTGGCGGACCTATTTCCATATACTGCCCAAGCGGAGGAAGACAGTGTGGTACGGCCAGAACAGGACACCCAAGTTAAAGTCAGTTCTTGGAGGAGACATATGCCTTTGGCTTAATCCCATGAGATTGAAGGAATTCTCAACACACAGGTAGCCAAGAAGACACGCAGGAAGGAATATCTGCGATACCTCGTCAAGTGGAGAGACCGTCCAATGGAGGACAACTCATGGATCAACGTGGCACAGATACGAAAAGCTGGCTATTCGGTGGAGGAGCTCATGGAATGGAGCCATGAATTTCTTTTACCCCGGGAGCCTGATGCAGGAGCATCTAGCTGACAGGACAAAGGCGCTGGTAAAGGAATATGGTTTCTGAAGAGGACAGAGGGATTGATTCATGTAGTGGGAAACATACTTGTTTCCTTTTATTTTCTTTTAATAAGTTATTTAGAGATACTGTAATAGGAAGTAATTAGGAAATGTAATGATTAGATTAGGGTCACTGTTTTGAGACAAATGAGTTGTTATTGTAGAAAGTCATGATAAAAGAATGTACGGGAAAATCAAACAAATTTAGTAAGAAAACTAACTGCTGTAACAAATTGACAAACTGGACAAACTGCCAGCAGTTAGAACAATTGTAACAATGCTATTAAAGAGAAAAACTAAGCACAAAAGAGAGGTTCAGAATAGAAGGAGTAATACTCAGAGAAGGAATACAAATAATAAAACAATTTTCTGTGCATATATCCTCACAGTGTTCTATTCATGTTTGAATTCTTTTAACAGAGAAACTATTATGTAAATATCATAAAAGTTTGGTCACAGAACAAAATTAGAGAAAAGAGACCTTCGAACATCGAATTCATCAAATGCGAACAAGAACTATAACGTTTGTCTGCAAACAGTCACAACCGAGAAACCACAGCATGCAACGAGAGTCGTTCCATATTCTTTTACACACGAAAAGACAGGGCTGCTAACACAGAGAAGAGAACAATCATAACATAAACTTGGTATGCAAATCCTTACGCCATAACAAACTTTCATTTCCAGAAATTCGTTTATAAGTATTCCAACTAATGTCCATTCATATTCCATATTCAAAAACGATTTGAGAACAAAACCCAGTTCGCGGATTGGGAACTGTAAACCCTCATCCACATAAACCAAATTCCATACATTTTCCAAACCGACGCTTACAATATTCAGCAAAGACCCTATCAAGAACAGGATTCCATAATAACAGTGACTCAAAACCTACAACCCAACTGACTCATACGCCGAGAGACGCAGACAAACAGATACAGACAGATAAAGTAAAGCTACCCGGAATTGTATGGGAGTAGTCGAAGGCCCCAGCACCGAAACCCTCGGTTGCTACACCTGTGAAGGCACACCGCAAGACGAGTATTAGAATCAGTGAAATAAACTGTAGAATTTCCAGATAAATTCATAATAAGAAAGGTTACGAAGGGTTCCCTTACCAAGGGTAGGAGCCGTGACCATACAAGTGAAGAAGTCGTGACCAACTCGAGCACCGATTGTTTTTTTTTTCCCTACTTGCAAGGAGCTAAGTTGTTAGAAGCGGAATAAGGAACAGATAGAACACAATAGCAGAGAGAGCACGCTTACCTGTTGCACTGGAGCCAGAACGACGACGAACAATGCCATTGTTTTGTCGAGGTCATGCTTGAGCGAATCATCGCTGTAGAATGAGACCAGAGCCATGCTCAATTGGAAAATCGACACACAGAGATAACGACAGCGAAGACCAGACTATAAATCGGACAGAGGACGCACAGAGGTCGAACCCATAACAAAAAAATCGGTCATTGAAACCATAGAATCTAAATACAAACAGGGTATGAACCTTACCAGTTTTTCAAATCCTGCAAAAGACCGAGACACTTCCACCAAAGGAACCGGACAACCAACGCTGTGAGAACCGCCGCAAGCACACAAGCTCAACAGACTCAGAAAAAACCCCGGACCGACTAATAGGACTCTCATCGAAGCTGCAAACTACCAACTGGTATCACACAGAATCCGTGAACCAATTTTCAACAGAATACAAAGCATCGCAGGAAGAAACCACTGTAAACAATCACCAAATCGCCGAGAGCTCGCGGAAGGAAACAACAAACCAACACAGGACCGAATGAACTCAAAGATGGCGGAAACCCTATACAAGGACAGGGTTTAGAATCCCCAGGAAAATACAAGTGTCCATCGCATACACCGCCAGCAAACCTTCCGTAAAAGACCATTAATTACCTATAGATTGAAAATCAAAATATCTCTTACCAACATCCGGCCCAACTCAATATCACACAACAGTACAAGTTAGGTGGAAAGGGAGTGACAATGGGACCACGTGGGTTGGCCACATCAAATGGTATCAGAGCAGTTGATGAAGAAAGAAAAAAAATGGAAGTACAAAGACGGGGACGTGGAAGAGGTGCGCGTAGAGGAGCAGACGAGGGCTTGAGAGAAGAGTTGAGGGTACTTACTGCTCGCTTAGAAGCAGTGGAGGCAGGAAGGAGAAGAGATCCAGAACTGGGGGATGATAGCAAGGATGAAGCAGCAACTGCCACGGAAGGGTCAGAAGAAGAGGCCCTAGAGATAAGACTGTTGAGATCAGTGTTGTTAGCCAGTAGCAAGCCCAAACCTGAGATTTCTAATTACGATGGCAGTCTATCCGCAAATGTTCTGCTGGATTGGGTAAATGAGTTAGATAAGTATTTTGAAAACGAAGAGATCAGTGAGGACAAAAGAGTTAGATTTGCTGCAACCAAGCTAAAAGGACACACTACTTTATGGTGGGATAACGTCCAAGCAGACAGGAAGAGGATGAACAAACTACCCATAAAAAAGTGGCCGAGAATGGTGGCAAAACTGAAGGGCAGGTTTTTGCCTAAAGACTATCAGGTCGAACTTTATCGACGAGTGCAAAATCTAAGGCAGAAAGGTATGACCATAAAGGAATACACAGAGGAATTTTATCGCGTAAATTTACGGGCTGGTTATACTGACGATACTACAGAGAAGACAACGAGATATGTTAATGGTTTGAGGATGGAAATACTGGACGAGATCAGTATTCTCTCACCAAGGAATATAGAAGAAGCCTTTCAAGGTGCTGTAAAGGCAGAAGAGAAAATTAACCGGAAACCGAACAATAGGAGAGGACGAGGAATTGATAGAGGACGTGGATAGTCCGATGGCAGAGGAAGAACTGTCACTAACAGTGAGGAAGGCAGCAGCTCCAAAACTTCAGGGACAACAGAGAAGGGGGATAGCACTAGAGGAGGTCGACCATATCAGTGAGGAAGAGGAAATGGTCGTGGCAGAGGGGAAAATGTCCCGTGCTACAGGTGCCATAAATGGGGGCACAGATCCTTCGAATGCCCGGAAGTTGAGCATACCGGCCAGCGAGGAGCATTTGTTGCACAACTTGAGGAAGCTGAAGTACAACCCCGGGAAGTAAAAAATGTGGCAGAAACAGGGGAGGCATTAATTCTGAACAAAGTGTTGTTAAAGCCAGCAAAGGAAATGACTGAACAAAGCCAGAGGAAGGCACTGTTCCGAACAGTTTGCAAATCACATGGGAAGTGTTGCAAACTAATCATAGACAGCGGTAGTACGGATAACTTAGTTGCTACCGAGATGGTAGAAAAGCTGGGATTAAGGCAGCTTAAACATCCCACACCTTACAAGGTGTCGTGGCTACAGAAAGGCCACCAGTTGCTAGTTGATGAGCAATGTGAAGTTGATTTCACATTGGCAAATACCAAGACAAAGTTGTTTGCGACAACATGCCAATGGACGTATGCCATATACTGCTAGAAAGACCATGGCAGTATGACCGGAAGGTGACACATGATGGGAAAAAAAATTGTTATAAGTTTGTGAAAGATGGAGTCAAACATACCCTTGTACCCATCAAGGAGGAGGATACAACAGAGTCAAGTGGAACAAAAGCATTGTTAATAGCAGGAAAACAGTTTGTTAGACAGATTGAAGGAAACGAGGTGAACTATGTGGTGGTGAGAAGGACAAAAGCGGTGTCACTGAATACAGAAAAATCAGAATTACCTACAAAGATACAGGAGCTGTTGGAAGAATTTAAGGATATTGTGGTTGACGATCTACCAGACAAACTGCCACCCAGAAGGAGCATCAGCCATCATATCGATTTTATACCTGGTGCAAGTATATCGAACAAGGCAGCATACAGAATGAGCCCAAAAGACAACGAAGAGATTCGTAAACAAGTACAGGAATTACTGGATAAGGGACTGATCAGAGAAAGTTTGAGCCCGTGTGCGGTACCAACAGTACTTGCACCTGAGAAGGGAGGAGAATGGCGAATGTGTACGGATTGATGAGCCATCAACAAAATCACTATACGGTATAGATTTCCCCTACCCAGAATGGATGACATGATGGATTGTCTTAGCGGAGCAACCTATTTTACGAAGATTGATCTGAAGAGTGGATATCATTAGATCAAGATCAGGGAAGGAGATGAATGGAAAACAACCTTCAAGACCAATGAAGGGCTGTACGAGTGGCTAGTCATGCCGTTTGGCTTGAGCAACTCTCGTAGTACTTTTATGAGGCTGATGAATGAGATGTTAAAAGAATTTATTGGCAAGTTTGTGATAGTTTACCTTGATGATATTTTATTTTTAGCAGGACCATGGGAGAACACCTTCAGCATGTTCGAAGGGTGCTAGAGAAGTTACAGCAGAAAAAACTGCTGATAAACTTGAAAAAATGTACTTTCCTACAGAAAGAACTGGTTTATTTGGGGTTTGTAGTCGCAAAAAATGAATTGAAGATGGATCCAGAGAAGATCGCAGCAATCGTCAATTGGCCATCACCCAAGAGCTTGTTTGAGGTACGTAGCTTCCACGGATTGGCAAGTTTTTATAGGAAGTTTATTAGAAATTTTAGTGAAATCTGTGCACCAATGCTAGACACCATCAAGAAGGCCAGCCAACCTTTTTGTTGGACTAGTGCAACAGAGGACAATTTTCAGCTTTTGAAACGAAAGATTACGGAGAGACCAATCTTGAGGCTACCCGACTTCACCAAACTTTTCCAGGTCTGGTGTGACGCAAGTGGGACAGCTATTGGCGTTGTGCTCAGTCAGGAAGACAGACCAGTGGCATTTTTTAGCGAGAAATTAAATGAAAGCAGGCAGAAATATTCCTCGTATGACAAGGAATTTTATGCCGTGGTCCAAGCTTTAAAGCATTGGAGACACTACCTGCTAGGCAATGAGTTTGTATTGTTTTCTGATAATTCAGCGTTACAATATGTAATGCAATAGCACAAGTTGAACTAGAAGCACGCCAAATGGGTAGAGTACTTACAGAGTTTCACCTTCATGCTAAAGCATATTGGTGGACAAGCCAATAAAGTGGCAGATGCTTTGAGTAGAAGAGTTTTGTTCTTGCAAGAGAGCAGAATACAGGTGATGGGATTCGAACATCTAAAGGATTTGTACCAGATCGACACGGATTTCAAAGAAGCCTTTGAAGCATGCCAAAGTCCCGTATTGAGGAATACAAGTCCATGGCTGGACTACAATTTACAGGAAGGATTATTGTTTAGAGGTGGACAGTTATGTATTCCGGACTGCTCGATGAGGGAAAATATTATACGGGAGAAACATAGTGGTGGTCTAGCCGGTCACTTTGGCATAGATAAAACTTTGGAACAGCTCGGGCACTTTTATTACTGGCCCCGAATGTGCAGAGATATCCAACGATACATGAACAGGTGTAAAGTATGCCAACTGGCGAAGGGACACAGTCAAAATGCTGGACTTTACACACCACTACCAGTTCCGAGCAGACCATGGGACTCAGTCAACATTGACTTTGTCTTAGGACTTCCTAGAACACAGCGAGGGTATGAATCAGTGATGGTGGTGGTAGATAGATTTTCGAAAATGGCTCATTTTATTCCTTGCCGGAAAACTAGTGATGCCACATATGTAGCTCACTTATTTTTCACGGAAGTTGTTAGATTACATGGCCTACCAAATTCTATCGTTTCTGATAGGGATGTAAAATTGACAGGACATTTTTGGTGCACCATGTGGAAAAAGTTGGGCACACAACTGAACTTCAGCTCTGCGTATCACCCGCAGACTGATGGGCACACGGACGTGGTAAACAAGAGTTTGGGAAATCTGTTGCGGAGTTTGATTGGGGAAAATTCACGATTATGGGATCGTGCTCTCGCACAGGTAGAATTCGCTTATAACGATTCGCCCAATCGTAGCACCGGACATAGCCTGTTCCAAATCTTGTACGGCATGCACGCTCGGGGAATACATGAATTACGAGATTTGGGAAAATTAGAACGGAGAAGCACAGATGGAGAAGATTTTGCCGAAGAAATGAACGAATTACATGAACAGGTTACATTGAAATTGCAGGACAACACACAGAGGTACAAACAACAAGCAGATTCAAGGCGACGAGAAGTATAATTTAATGTCGGAGATGAGGTCCTCGCGCATTTGCGCAAGGAACAGTTTCCTAAGGGTACGTACAATAAACTAAAGTTTAAAAAAATTAGCCCCTGCAAAATTTTGCGCAAATTCTCGGCCAACGCCTATGAAATTCAGCTACCACCTGATATAGGTATATCACCTATTTTCAATGTGGTGGACCTGTTTCCGTATACTTCCCAAGCGGAGGAAGACAGTGTGGTACGACCAGAACGAGACACCCAAGTTAAAGACAGTTCTTGGATGAGACATATGCCTTTGGCTCAATCCCATGAGATTGAAGGAATTCTCAGCACACAGGTAGCCAAGAAGACACGCAGGAATGAATATCTGCGATACCTCGTCAAGTGGAGAGACCGTCCAATGGAGGATAGCTCATGGCTCGACGCGACACAGATACGAAAAGCTGGCTATTCGGTGGAGGAGCTCATGGAACGGAGCCATGAATTTCTTTTACCCCGGGAGCCTTATGCAGGAGCATCTAGCTGACAGGACAAAGACGCTGGTAAAGGAATATGGTTTCTGAAGAGGACAAAGGGATTGATTCATGTAGTGGGAAACATACTTGTGTCCTTTTATTTTTTTCTCGTTTTCTTTTATTAAGTTATTTAGAGATACTGTAATAGGAAGTAATTAGGAAATGTAATGATTAGATTAGGGTCACTGTTTTGAGACAAATGAGTCGTTATTGTAGAAAGTCATGATAAAAGAATGGACGGGAAAATCAAACAAATTTAGTAAGAAAACTAACTGCTGTAACTAATTGACAAACTGGACAAACTGCCAACAGTTAGAACAATTGTAACAATGCTATTAAATAGAAAAACTAAGCACAAAAGAGAGGTTTGGAATAGAAGGAGTAATACTCAGAGAAGGAATACAAATAATAAAACAATTTTCTGTGCATATATCCTCACAGTGTTCTAGTTATGTCTGAATTCTTTTAACAGAGAAACTATTATGTAAATATCATAAAAGTTTGGTCACATAACGAAATTAGAGAAAATAGACCTTCGAACATCGAATTCATCGAATGCGAACAAGAAGAATAACGTTTGTCTGCAAACAGTCACAACCGAGAAACCACAGCGTGTAACGGGAGTCATTCCATATTCTTTTACACACGAAAAGACAGGGCTGCTAACGCAGAGAAGAGAACAATCATAACATAAACCAGGTATGCAAATCCTTACGGCATAACAAACTTTCATTTCCAGAAATTCATTTATAAGTCTTCCAACTAATGTCCATTCATATTCCATATTCAAAAACGATTTGAGAACAAAACCCAGTTCGCGGATTGGGAACTGTAAACCCTCATCCACATAAACCAAATTGCATACATTTTCCAAACCGACGCTTACAGTATTCAACAAAGACCCTATCAAGAACAAGACTCCATAATAACAGTGACTCAAAACCTACATCCCAACTGACTCATACGCTGAGAGACGCAAACAAACAGATACAGACAGATAAAGTAAAGCTACCCGGAACTGTATGGGAGTAGTCGAAGGCCCCAACACCGAAACCCTCGGTCGCTACACCTGTGAAGACACACCGCAAGACGAGTATTAGAATCAGTGAAAGAACCTGTAGAATTTCCACATAAATTCATAATAAGAAAGGTTACGAAGGGTTCCCTTACCAAGGGTAGGATCCGCGACCATACAAGTGAAGAAGCCGTGACCAACTCGAGCACCAATAGTTTGTTTTTTCCCCTGCTTGCAAGGAGCTAAGTTGTTAGAAGCGGAAGAAGGAACAGATAGAACACAATAATAGAGAGAGCATGCTTACCTGTTGCACTGGAGCTGGAACGACGATGAACAATGCCATTGTTTTGTCGAGGCTGTGCCTGAGTGAATCATCGCTGTAGAATGAGACCAGAGCCACGCTCAATTGGAAAATCGACACACGGAGATAACGACAACGAAGAACAGACTATAAATTAGACAGAGGACGCACAGAGGTCGAACCCATAACAAAAAAATCGACCATTGAAACCCTGGAATCTAAACACAAACAAGGTATGAACCTTACCAGTTTTTCAAATCCTGCAAAAGACCGAGATACTTCCACCAGAGGAACCGGAAAACCAACGCTGTGAGAACCGCCGCAAGCACAAAAGCTCAAAAGACTCAGACAAAACCCCGGACCGACTAACAGGACTCTCATCGAAGCTGCAAACTACCAACTGGTATCACACAGAATCCGAGAACCAATTTTCAACAGAGTACAAAGCATCGCAGGAAGAAACCACTGTAAACAATCACCAAATCGCCGAGAGCTCGCGGAAGGAAACAACAAACCAACACAGGACCGAATGAACTCAAAGGTGGTGGAAACCCTATACAAGGAAGTGGTTTAGAATCCCCAGGAAAATACAGGTGTCCATCGCATAAACCGCCATAAAACCTTCCGTAAAAGACCATTAATTACCTATAGATTGAAAATCAAAATATCTCTGACCAACATCTGGCGCAATTCAATATCACACAACAGTACAAGTTAGGTGGAAAGGGAGCGACGGCGGGACCACGTGGGTTGGCCCCATCATTGCTCCCTTTTGTGATTTCGTTGCATAACATTTGGTATTAGAGCTTTGGATTCTAGGGTTTCATTGCTTCAAACAGGTCATCTTGGAATTTTTACTATAACTTTTTTCTACAAGCCTTCAGAAATTGAAATTTTAAACACGTGGAGCCGAAATCATGGTGAACTTTGTGTAAAAATTTCAGATATTGGTTCTTTGTATTTTCTAAGATATGGTCTGAAGAAGTTAGGGTTTCTACATGCTATAGAATTCTGTCTCAAACAAGTGTCTTAGGGAAACTCATTATAACTTTTGTTTCGGGCATCAAAATTGAATTCCGTAAACATTGTCTAAAATTCCACAGGTTGTAGTTTCTTGGATATCCTTTTCAAGTTCGAAGGTTGAAACATTAACACATGGCATTTTGTACAAGTTGTTTATACTGAACTAGTCCATAATTAGGTCATTGTGTGAGATTTAACATAACTTCGCCTTGAAGAATCCAATTTCAATATTACTTGTGGCATTGGAAACAAGACTGAGAGGACTATCATAAGATAAATTTCAGACCTTGAAGACCCAAAATTACATAGATACAACAATTTCAATATCAAGCCCCAAAAAACGAGGAAACATGTGTGTTTCTTTTAAATTTGCATATTTTTTGTTTGAAAATTCAGTTTGAAATTATTCAAAGGGTGTAGTGAAGCGTAGATATCATTATTTAGTTCCAATATGCCTTGTAGCAAAAAAATAGATACACCGAGTAAGCAAACATAAATATCTACTATGACGCATGAAGAAGAGGAAGAAATGCAACATGATATATCAATGTTACAGGACCAAGTGAAACAAAGCTCTCACAAAGAGCAACCAAAAATGAATTGGGAGTGATGAAAGTTAATATGGATGGCTTATAAGGAAAAATAAAAAGGGTCATGGAAGGTTTAAAAACCGACATGGAAGGTTTAACAAAGTTGTTGTAGGAAAGACTTTTTAATAGTGACAAGGTAGTCAATGAAACTCTTAATGAGAACAAAAGGGATTTAAATCATGATTTTAGAGAATCTAACCCAGGGATGAATATCAACCATATTCCAAAGATCGATATGAGCAAGTTTGATGGCAAGGATCTGATAACATGGATACTACAAATAGAGCAGATCTTCTATCTACATGATGTGCAACACACACAAAAGGTACACATTTCATCTTTATATTTAGAACCCAATCAGTTTGTGTGGTATTGATGAATTTGTTCTCGTAAACAATTTGTCACTTGGAAAATTTTAATTGAATAATTGATAACACATTATGAGGATACAAAGAGTAGTACCTTCTTTAGCCAATTGATAAATCTCAAGCAAAAGGGTTTAGTTGGGGAGCACATTGAGGAATTCCAAAGATTGAATATCTAGGTAACTAAGAAGGTCTATCCCCTGCCTTTCTTGTTGCTTTTCTCTATGGTTAGTTAGAATCTGACTTGGCCTAGTCCTTTGCAACTTTTATTTCCCTATAGTTTGGTCCTTTGTGCACATTCCTTTTGGATTTTCTTGAAATTCTTACCCATATAAAAAGTGAAATTTCTTCCTTGGTTTAGTGTCCCTCTCAGACTTTTTGGTTCCCTTTCTATTTTGCTCTTGTCACTATGCCCAAGTATAGGGCTCGAGCTTGACATGGTGCAACTTACTAACGACAGATGGAGAATATTCCTACTTAGCAATGAGTAGAGTCCTCAGTTAGTTGATACAAGGCCAACATGCCTTAGCAGGTGTAAGAATAAATTGACAATGTTGAAAGAGAAATAACATGGGAGAGAGGTTGCCTCTTGAATATTGAAATTGTTAGTGAAATTTTAGATTGGATTCCAGATGTTGGCCATTCCAGAAGAAGGTTTAACTAGTATATGTACACCATTGACATATGTGGAACCTCAAGATGTTGTTAGGACAGATCTCGGTTGATAGAAATAGAGCTTGAGAATAAATACTCTTAGTGTTGGATGGAATTCAACTTTCATTGCATGGAATCGATAAATGACTACAGCGTGTTGAGTCTCATTTTGGTCTACTTCCAGATCTAGGATACTCGTGAGGAAGCAACAAGTAACCGATTGCTATGGAAGGATCAAACTCCCCTAAGGTAGCATGACAACTTATGTACTTCTCTCATTTGCTTACTTTCCTTTCCGGTATCTTAGTTTTCAATCTATAGTTACTATAAAAGGCCGCAGGCCTCAAGGAAATAGCTTTTTTATTTCAAGTTCTCAAGACATTTCAAATTTTTGGATGATTAAACAACTATGGTTTTGCCATTGGTCTAGTTTCTCAAGTGGCAAACTAGGGCAAGCTAGGGCATGCATTTTTTATTGGATATAAGTAATTGAAAAACTTTACACCTTGGAAATTGAAGAGTATTCCATAAAATATGTAGGGGAAGTCAACCTTGAGAAAGAGTTTTTAATTAAAAATAGAGATCGAGAATAAAGAATAAAGTGATAGGTTTAAAGGGGCAAAAATAAAGGAGAAAGAAATTTTGAACAAAATTTTTAGGGACAAGAAAAAAGGAGTAATTTTTTTTTGGATTAAAATTTTGAATTTAGATTAAGAAGAGTAAAAGACAAGGAGATAAATTGTTAGGAGGATATATTTGATAAAGGAAGTTTGAAGAGATATTCATGAGGATTAGTGATCCAAGAATTGGATAAGGGATTTCCAAGATTGATTGAGTTTGTAGTCATCTTTTTTATTGAAATTATTTTGGTGTTTCTCAATTTCAAATGCTTAATGGATAATGTGGGAAGTATAGATCATTGAGGCTAGAATTTTGGTTTGATCAACACAAATTAGATGTTTGGATTTGGAGTGGTCAACAATAGCATGTTTCAAGATGTGATTGTGGTTTACGTTGGAAATACGTTCCTTGAGTTGAGGATCTTCTAATTTAGCCAATGTAGGATTTCCCACAAAAGCATAATCTCTCATAAACCCTCCAAAGAGCATTGAATTGGATTTATTCTCATCTAATTTGAATACCTATTTCAATCTTTTATAAGATTTAAAAAACATTTCTATATCCTTTTTAACCAAAATTTTGAAGATAATATCAATTATCCAAAGAAACAAAAATGAGAGAGTGAGATGTAAGATGGCATATATAGAAAGATGTTGGAGAAACATAAAATATAGCCATGTATAAATACATTGAAATAAAATTATAGGGCCTTCTTAATGAAAGAGATGGTCCCAATGAATTAACAAACTGAACATTAACTTGAGTTTTGGGTGAAATGTTCATAGCTAGTTGGGTGAAATGTTTATAGCTTCATAGGCTAGCAAGCCTATGTTGACCAAGGTCAACTTCTACTTCCTAATTACTAAATAAAAGTAAAAGTAAAAAACACAAAACAATAATATTGAAAATGAGATGAGTGAAATATCATACTTACATTTTCATGTCGTTGCCTTCTTAGTAGAGATCCATTTTTAATTAATAATTGAATACTAACTTGTGTTTTGGGAAAGTGTTTACAAACAATGACTAAATGTTGACTCATGTTAAGAGAAAATGTTTATAAACCATGTACACTGCTTTATAGGTTAGTTACATTATAGCCCAAGGGATAGCTCAATTGGTCGAGTTCTTGTTGCTAAGTACATTTCCAATTGGGAGGTCACAGGGTCAAATCTCATCGACGCCCTTGGGGTTATGTTAGACTAGATAAGCCGATGGGTAGATTCCTTTGAGTGGATCTGCCCGGATTATTACTGAATTGGGAGGTCATGGGGTCAAATCTCCTTGACACCCTAAGTGGATCTACCCGGATTATTACCGAATTGGGAGGTCACGGGGTCAAATCTCCTTGACACCCTTGGAGTTAGGCCCAACCACATAAACTGCCCGGATTATTACCGAATTGGGAGGTCACGGGGTCAAATCTCCTTGACACCCTTAGTGGATCTGCCCGGATTATTACCGAATTGGGAGGTCACGGGGTCAAATCTCCTTGACACCCTTAGTGGATCTGCCCGGATTATTACCGAATTGGGAGGTCACGGGGTCAAATCTCCTTGACACCCTTGGAGTTAGGCCCAACCACATAAACCGATGTGAATTGAAAAATCATAGGGTCAGATGAGGTCACAGGGTCAAATCTCCTTGACACCCTTGGAGTTAGGCCCAACCACATAAACCGATGTGAATTGAAAAATCATAGGGTCAGATCTCCTTGACGCCCTTGGAGTTAGGTCCAACCACATAAACCGATGTAGAAACAAGTCAATAGCCATTTGAAAAAAAATACATTATCCAAATTTTAATAATGAATAAATATTTACTTAATTGTAAAGTGTTGGATAAAAATGATTTCACGGTGGTTATTAGGATTTTGGATCATCGTAGCAGGTTGGGTATCGTATGGAACAGCTTTTGTCTCTTATGGCTGGTTTTCACTCTCAACTTTTCCCAATAATTTTTCCCAATAAAATTTATTTTCCAAATCTAAGCCCAATACTAATCACTTTGTGACTTATCTATGTTGTTTATTTTTATTTTTAGCAAGGATTCATAAATTAAGCCGGGTGTTTTAGTTTTAAGGAGAAGCCTGGTGTTTTAGCCCAGGAATACTAAGAGAGATCCGTTCTTAAACCGTATACATTCATCTCAAAAAAATGCGTATAAAATATTTTCAGGGAACTTCCTTTAGTGGTTGGACAGTTATTGAACTCTTCAAGAATATCAAGAATATTTTCCTCTTTCTTTTTATTTTGTAATTTTCTTCTAATATTTTTTATTTATTTTTGCTGAAACACACCTTGCTTTAAAGAGAGTGAGGATTTTTTTTGTTATATAAGTATGTTTAAATGTTATTCTGTATTGTAGAATTGAAGATTCTGTGATCCATTATAGTTATAAGAAGAGTTTTGGGGTAAATCACAGTTATTCAAGAATCTTTTAGTTTTTTTTGGTTTTTTTTTAATCTTCTTCCTCTAATATCAAATCTCCATGAAACACACCTCGCTCCAGAGAGTGAGATCTTTTCTTTGGCGATATAAATATACGATCTTTCACGATGTACGGAAGAAAAGCTGTTCAGCTATTCCAAGACTTTGCTCCCAATGCGGAGGATGGGAAAATCGGGCAGTTCAATGTAAATATGAATTTAGGTTTTCTTTCCACTAAGTTCGTGGTTTTTTTTTTTTTTGCATTCTCTGCGATTTTATGATATGCTCTTTTCGACGGTACATTAACTTGATATTATTTGCAGAATGATCTCGTTGAGCAGGTTCTACAAGAAGCAAATGAGCATTACTTGCGAGCGGTATCTTGTATGGAGTATGGCTCTCGCATAATTACTAACCACTTTTGTTTCATTGTAACAGAAATGGGTATTATTTTTTATGATCATGGTATATGAAATAATCTCTGCAACAGGAAAATTCAGGAGAAAGGGCTGGATATAGAAACCACTAAGAATGAAGATCACTACGGTGCAATTATTCATCACGCATCTCTCCTTCGCAATAAGCGTTGCCTTATGGCTTACATGTACGGCCTGATAATGCTCTGTGCTTTCTTGAAATTGTGTGTTTCCCAGAGAAAAAAAAAAGTTGAGCACAGATCCATATTTGATGCGCATTGAGGTTATAAAGCTGTAGGTTTTATTCAATGGATTCTAGATTTTGAGACGTGGGTCGTTTTTGTGAACTCGAATTCGACATATACACAGAGAATTCAAAGGTTTGAGATGGAAACCCAAGATTTTTATGGTTGCTTTTGATGTTACAGGTATAGTCGAGCACAAACCATTCAGAGGTTGAGATGGAAACTCGGGCCTGTATTTCCAGATGAAGTTCAACAGAATCTCAACTATTCTGAAAAGGATTTCTTAAAGGGATATTCCGATGCAATAGCATCCTATTTCGAAGACATAGATATGGACTTGACTGTGGTAAATATAACAACTTAATTATGTATCATTATACACAGTAAAGAATAAATATACTATCCACCATAACAGGAGTCCAAGGAACCCAAATCACGATTTGACTTCTCTCTTTCCTCAAATTTCCAAAATTTATCTGCAATTACGCAACTTTGAGGTGGCAATTGTTTTGATTTTTGTATAGTTTTAATAAACCAGGATACGGCCCCCCCTAAAGATCCATACATTAAAGTCCGAGTTGTGAAAAGTGTTGGGGACGTTTTCCTGGAGGAACAGGCAGCATCTCTCACACGTAATTCCATCCACATGGTGAAGCGTGCCGAAGTTGAAACTCTTATTTCCCAGGTATTCATTCGATCTCTCACCTGATCTTATTACTGCAACTATCGAAAATGGATGAAGTTCAGGAACACTTTTGGCTTTTTGTTTGAATATCAGGGCATTATGGAAGAGCTCACCATATGAGACGAGAGGAGATGAAGGGACGGTGGAGTCATACATATTTATTAATGTGTTTGACATCGATGGGCATTGTTTTGCGTTTCTAAAGCGGATTCCTGTCTAACTTATTTTTTTGGGTCTTTTTGCAAGTAAGATTTAACGTGTTTTATTTTGGTTAACTTTGTGGTTGAAAAAATAATGTCAAGAAACCGATGCTAACATATTCCCATAACTTTCACTAATGTTTTGAATGTATCACATTTCATTATTCTCATAACTTTCGCTAATGTTTTGAATGCATCACATTCCATAATGAAATGTTTTTCAGATTTCACTCCTTCACGTGCAAAAGGATGCATCACATTCCATAATGAAATGTTTTTTCAGATTTCACTGCTTCACGTGCAAAAGCTTGATGCTTGTTGGTTTTTAATTGAGCAATAAGAATCTTTGCCCTCCACCGAAGTAAGTTTGTGTGTTGGTTTTTAATTGAACAATAAAAATCTTTGCCCTCCATGGAATGCTAGCTCCAATATACTCTTTTTGTGCATCACATTCCATAATGAAATGTTTTTTCAGATTTCACTGCCTCACGTGCAAAAGGTTGATGCTTGTTGGTTTTTAATTGAGCAATAAGAATCTTTGCCCTCCACCGAAGTAAGTTTGTGTGTTGGTTTTTAATTGAACAATAAAAATCTTTGCCCTCCATGGAATGCTAGCTCCAATATACTCTTTTTGTTGGAGATCACACGTAAGGTTGAATTCCTCAATGTAGTACTTCTTCTTTATACCCAACTCTCCATAACAAAATTCTTTAGCTCCTTGCTATTTGTGGGATAGGCATTGAAGTAGATATTTCATTTTTGCATCCATGTATAGTTTTGTCTCATCCATGTTTTCCTTCTTTCACTCATGCCTTGATTGAAGATAACATTAGGTCATCTACCTACTCCCATTTGCTCAATTCCTCAACATTAGGTCATCTACCTACTCCCATTTTCTTAATTCTTTTTAGATATATTATTGGTTTGAAAAGAAATCTAAGACAACTATTAAGGTATTATAGACTCATGTGCATGGATTTGTCTATGTTATTTTGTGCAATAGATTGATAAGATTGCGAAATACACAAACAATGAAATAGTAAAGCAGCATAATAGACAACACACATAAACACAACAAGTTTAATAAGGAGTTCACCCAATATTCCGGGCTACATCTCTTGGTCCAGCCTTTAGTGGAGATCTCTCTATTATGTCTTCAGAACAGAGTTTTACAACATTGAGCTCAATTTGAGCATCATACAATAGATACAAAACAATAAGGCTTTAATTGGATCCCCCAAGTCAAAGCCAATCTGCGTTGCTTGTTTGTTTCCTCTTCTTGGCTTTTTGTCTCCCGACCTCTGTCCACTCGAATTCCTCTTCTAGCATTAAATAATCATTGCATAACGCCTTCAAAGGAGGTGGCCGCCTATTCTACAACAGATGAGTGCATGGGCCTTTGAAATCCTTGAAACAACCATTTTCTATTAACATAGAGAAATGCTGCAAACACATGGAAAATCATCCAAAACATTGTTCATCGGATTTGAAATATTATAAATCCGCCTTATAACTCTTATTGGGTCCACCTTTGTAGTGATATCACATCTCCTCCATTGATCTGGGAGATCCAGATCCAACGGTTGTGGTTCATTTCAGGCGGCCCTTTCATACGAGGTTTAACCGCTCGATGAGAGTGGTTTTCTCTTTCCTCGACCTGGACACGTGGCGGCCAATGTATGGGCTCGGGCGGAACCTGACCCAAACCACTTGCCGCTTTGTTCCCCCCGAAATCCCACTTGCTTCGCAGATTTCCTTTGCATTAAAAACACTAAAAATCCTGTAAAAATGGCATTGGGAAAATTTGAAATATTATTCATTTTCATTCCCAAACCCCTTCGAGTCCGGGTTTCGTTGCATCGGCGCTTCCCTTTGTATTTCATTTAATAAACGAAATACACGAAAATACATTAAAAATGCTATTTGACGGATCTCAAATCTTATGAAGTGACATTTATATTTCCATCGGGTTCGGTTAATCACATCACATATATATATGTGCATATAGCTCCGCTCCATTGTGTTTATCGATTGCGACATCGCGATGCGATTGATTGCAATAGCCCCGGGCCATTTGGTGAGTGATCTATTGTTGTTTGCTGACGTGGTGTTGTGATGCAACGTGGGCCGTCGATCTGCGCGCTTCATCGACGGTCCTCGTTGACCCCGTTGATCGCTGGTTGCGTATACCATGTGGTCTTCACCAATTGCCTTCACTTGCCACTGTCGATTGCAATTTTCTGATCAGATCTGGACCGTTGATCGGCCAGATCTGATGACTCTTGTGCATTCACTGCTCAAGCTGCCGATAACTCTGTTTTCATTGTTTTCTTGTGTTTCTCGCCTCCTGATAGTGTTTTCCGATGTTTCTAAGGGTTTTTCCCATGTGTTTTTTTGATCTTTTAAACGATTTTTGAAGACTTAGAGAGTTCTCGGATCTATTTTGGATCATGCCTTCCCACCGAAAAAGGCTTTTAGACCACCAAAAGTTGGTTTCTAAGCATTAATCAAGTGAGGATACAACTTCCTCACCTGTCCAATCTCTATCCATCTTGCACTGCTTGGTTTTGAACCTTTGAGTCTGATTCTGAGGTACTCAACATCTCCTCTGCGCATAGTTCTCACCTTCCTATCCAGAACTGTATCTTCTTGCAACTCATTGAGATATTCAAGCAACAGATCATCAATAGAAGGCAATTGACTTTGCTCCTCGATATCTTCAATTAATGAAGGTTCAAATAGTCTCAATTTCTTTGCATTAACTATTGAATAGATGTGCGTGTAAGCTAGCAAATCAAGGCGAGAAACATTCTCACCAATTTTCTCAAGTACCTTGAAAGGCCCAAACCTTATTGTCTTCAGCTTCTTTCCTTCACCTTGCATTCTGTCTTTGCTGATATACAGCCAGATTTGATCACCAACTTGGAAGCTATGCTCAATTCGATGCTTATCATGCCTTGCCTTGTACTTGGCTTGGCTCTTTTCCAGCTATTCTTGCACTGCCTGGTGAATTTCTTGGATCTGTTCAATGAGCCTGGTTGCTTTGTCCACATCAATGTGTCCATCAAATGTTATGTCTTTACTAAAGACAAAATCCAAGGGAGACCTTGGTATGAAACCAAAACAAGTCTCAAAAGGAGATTTTTGTGTAGAAGAATGTTTAGCACAGTTTTAAGTGTGTTGCACATAACACAAATGTTCATCCCAAAGCTTGGGATGCTTGTTGCAATAGCCCCGGAGCAACTAGATCACTGTCCTGTTGACCACCTCTGTTTGGCCATCTGTTTGTGGATGAAACGTTGTGCTCTTCTTCAGTCTAATGTCCATCAATTCCCACAGACTTGACCAAAACTTCCCAACAAATCGAGAATCTCGGTCAGATACTATGGAAGTGGGTAACCTAAAATGCATCCAAACATGCTTAAAGAACAAATTTATTGTTTGTTCAACTATAATATATTTGCTACAAGGTATTAAAATGCACATTTTGTTGAACCTATCCACAATAACATATAAATAGTCATGACCTTTTTTAGATTTTCGCAGTCCCCCAACAAAGTCCATGTAAACACTTTTCCAAGGATGAGAAGGAACTGGAAGTGGAGTGTACAAGCCTAGTTTTCCGTTGTTGGACTTTCTTTTAGCACACCTGGTACACCCTTTAACATATCTAGAAACGGTTTGATGCATTCTTAGCCAATACCAGAATCTTTGTAGCTGTGCAATTGTTTCACTTACACCAAAATGACTTGATATTAGAGAAGTGTGTGCTTCTCGGATTATGTAAACTCATTTAGTTTGAGGAATGCATAACTTTCCCAAATGATACAAGAGTTGGTCCTTAACATGACAATCCAATTCTTCTATTTGTTTGTCGTGACTTAAAGTTGCATATACATCTTTAAAATCTATATCTTGAGCATATTGTTCAATGTAGCCTTCATGCATTACTGAGTTATGCTTAAGTATAGTAGATGCATTTATAATTGGTCTAAATAACATATCTACAACTTTATTGTGTATGCCCTTCTTATATATGATGACTAGATGAAACTGTTGTAGAAATCCCATCCACATATAGTGTCTTGATTGCTGCAACTTAGATTGTGAGTGTAAATATTGAAGTGGTTGATGATCAGTATGTATAACTATTTCTTTGCCCAATAGGTAATGTTTCCACTTTTTCACACTCTGTACTAATGCATACAATTCCTTATCATATGTGGGATAATTAACTACTGCAGAATTAAATGTCTCGGAATGATAACATATGGGTTTATTGTGTTGCATTAACATTGTTCCCATGGCATAGTCACTAGCATCTGTTTCAATCTCAAATGGTCTTTGAAGATTTGGCAATGCTAGTACTAGTGCTGTACTAATTTTTTCTTTCAAGGTGTCGAAGGCTTTCTGATGTTTGCCTCCCTAATGAAATGGTCTTTGAAGATCTGGCATTGCTAGTACTAGTGTTGTACTAATCTTTTCTTTCAAGGTGTCGAAGGCTTTCTGATGTTTGCCTCCCTATTGAAACACCTTGTTCTGTTTGCCTCCCTATGTTATGTAAAAAATTAGTTAATTTTAGGTTATTATTTAATTTTAATTTTAATTAGACGAAAGGGCACGATCATAAGATCGTGCCCTTTCCAAAGGTGCCCATGGTGGTATATAAGCCAGGCAACCCATTATAAATGATCATCATCTGTAATTCATCTTATTATTAATAAAATATTTATATATCTATTTTTCTGCTTTCATAAGTTCTTCGTTTCATCTGGTATCAGAGAGGGTTTTGCGTCCTCCACACTACGTTGTTGCTCGCTGCATCATTCGACTGACGTGATCACTGGTTTACCCGTTTGCTGTATTTTTCTCATCGGTCATACTGCAACCACTGACGCAAGTCCCTCACTGTTCCCTCACCGTTCGCTGTGCTCACTGTTCTGTCGACGTACCCTATTTCTCACTATCATTTTCTGCGCTTTGTCCCGGTCTCCCTATCTCCTATCCCGTTAACCGCTGCCCTCAGTTCTCCGCTGTCGTGCTCCACCTCCATAAAACTGTCGGCCTTGCGATTTTCCAAATCCGACTATTGCTTCTCTCTGTTGTTGTTTGATTATTTTCCTACGGTGATATACGCTCGGTCCAAGTAGAACGTTACAGTTCAACGGAACGTGACTAGCTGTGACATAAATAATACATATACGGTATATATATATATATCATAACATATATATAAAAGTTATATAACAATAACTTTAATTTTAATCATAAATTATATATAATATATATATAATATATAATAATATATATATATAATATATATATATATTATAATAACGAGAATTTAATTAACTAATTAAAAAAAAAGGGGTCAACAACTTAGGTCATATAATTAAATTAATTAATTTAATTTAATTATATTAAAAAAAAAAAACTTAAGCTGGCAGATAAGTACACGCCTCCGCAAACCCGTTGGATGTCAACAATGGCAATGGCAAAAAAATTGGTTGACGCAGAGTACAAAATAAATAACAACCACGACGAGGTCAATAAAAGATTAAATGAATTCGAGATCAAGCTTGGGGAGCAAGCAGACAAAATAAAAAATCTTTAAGATATGACAAATCGAATAAAGATAAAGATGGAAAATCAACATGTCCAAACAGAAGTAAACATCAGAGACGCCTTAACAATGCTAAAACTTCTGTGTAAAAAGTCGAATTGTACACCTGAAGAGCTACTAAAAGAAAGTGAAGAGAATCAAGAACACCTCTAATCAGATTCAACAAAATCAACAGATTCTCATGAAAAGGTTCAATCCCCCAAAAAATTAGCGACACCCCACCAAGAAGCAAGTAACATGGCCTTTACAAACAAGCAACTTTTGGATACCCTTACTAATCAACACCCTTTTTTTGCTCAACCATTAGCCACATACCAGAGGAGGGCAAAGGTCGAGATGCCTAAATTCGATGGAAACGAAAAAAATAATGTTGCATGGGTAAATAAAGCAGAATAATACTTTGAGATATATGACATCACTGACGATGAAGAAAAGCTCAGACATGCATCCATGAAAATGGAAGGAGAAGCATATAACTGGTATATGTGGTGGAAAAAAACAACAACGTCATTAGCTGGAGAAAATTTAAAGATGCATTTTTTAAAAGATTCCAAGGTGTAAAAGAAGAAGAGTTCTTTTCAAAACTCATCAAATTACGACAAAAAGGAAGTGTGGATGAATACACTCAAGAATGGGAGACCTTAGTAACTCGAGTACCTGGGTTATCAGAATCTCGTTTAATTCAGTCATACATCTCGAGACTTAAAACCCATTTACAAGTAGAACTTGAGATGCATGACATTTCATCAATAGAAGTAGCAAGACGAAAAGCAAAAACAACCGAAAAGAAATTCGAACAAATATTTTGGTCAAAAGTCGAAAAAACATATTCAAGACGAAGAACACCTCAGTATGTAGACGCAAAAAATACAAGATATGTTCCACCACATCGTCGTGAAAATGAAAAATCTAATGTGGAAGCGCAAAGGATAAAGGAGGGTAAATGCAAGTGCTGTGGTGAAAAGTGGGACCCCAAACATAGGTGTGCTAAAGGAAAAGAACCAAAGAACCTATATAATTGTGAAGCAACCAATGATTCAAACAGTGAAGATTCTGACATAGAAGAAACAAAAGATGCCCCAGAATTCTCACCAGAATTAAATGACGAAAGTATTCTGCAAGTGTCATTATCAGCTATGACAGGTATATCACAACCTCAGACTCTAAAGTTAAAGGGACACATTAAGAAGAACAACGTGGTGGTTCTCATTGACTCTGGTAGCACACACAATTTTTTGGATGCAACCATGGCCAAGAGACTCAATATTTTTTCATTTCCCTTACCAAACATGAAGGTAATGGTAGCAGACGGTAAGAGGATTGAAAAGGTGGGGAAATGCCATAAGGTTAAATTGAAAATTCAAGACTTCAGTTTAGAGTCTTCGTTTTTCACAGTACCGTTAGGAGGAGTAGATGTAGTCTTAGGTGTCCAGTGGTTACGAACTTTAGGTACTTATGCCGTTAACCACCAAGTACAATTTATAAAATTCAAATGGGGAGGTCAAAAGTACAAATTACATGGGTTCCAAGCACCAGAAAATCAAATTGTATCATCATCTCAGATGATGAAGATGATTCGAAGGGGAGCACCTGCTTATGTAGTACAATGTCATCAGTTAGAAATGTTATCTGCAAATATGACCAGGGAAGAGTCACTAGAGATACAAGATCTAATTAGGAAACATGAAAAAGTATTTCAAGACCTACCTCTAAAGATGCCGCCTAACAGGTAAATTGAGCACACAATAGAAGTCAAGGCAGGATCAGACCCAGTCAACATCAAGCCATATCGATATCCACATCACCAAAAAATAGAAATCGAGAGATTAATCCAAGACCTCTTAAGGTGTGGAATCATCTCGAAAAGTAAAAGTCCTTACGCTGCTCCAGTGGTATTGGTAAGGAAGAAAGATGGGTCATTCAGGCTATGTATTGACTATAGGGGATTAAACAAAATAACAATTAAAAATAAGTTTCCAATTCCCTTTATCGACGAAATGTTGGATGAGCTACATGGCGCAAGGTATTTCTCAAAATTGGACCTAAGATCAGGTTACTATCAAATTAGAATAAGATTAGAAGACATACCAAAAACCGCATTTCGAACACATGAAGGTCATTATGAATTTAAAGTAATGCCGTTTGGATTAACTAATGCACCAGCAACGTTTCAAGCAGCTATGAATGAATTATTTCTCCCACATCTCAGAAAGTTTGTATTAGTATTCTTTGACGATATTCTAATTTACAGTAAAACCTGGAAGGAGCACTTACAACATTTGGATAAAGTTCTTACACTACTTAAAGAACACCAATTTTACGCAAAAAAATCCAAATGCACCTTCGGAAAGAAAGAAGTAGAATACCTTGGACACATTATATCCCATGAAGGTGTAAAGGTGGACCCTAACAAAATCAAAACTATAAAAGAATGGACCAAACCTATTAATATATCCAAGTTAAGAGGGTTCTTAGGTTTGACAGGATATTACCGAAGGTTCATTAAAAACTATGCACATATAACAGCACCTCTAACAAATCTTTTAAAGAAG